>BCGF01000009.1:860520-940282 GCA_001599175.1 Pestalotiopsis sp. JCM 9685
GGGGGGGGGGGGTGTGGTGATAAAGCTTGTGCCTGTCGAACGAAGTCCAATGTACATACGAAGCAACAGGGAGCTGGAGGCCCAGGTGATGTAGGGTAGGCAGGGTAGGGAAGAGCTCAGTCGGCAATTGGGGTAGAATTGATAGCCAGAACAGACCAAAGAGAGAGAGGTACATGGACCTCAGGCAGGAGGAGGTAGGTATGTAAGGTATGCAACAAGGTGAGGCAGGTATTGAGAGGTATGTACCTCGTATATACTGTAGTAATAGTGATGAAATGTAGAACTCCGGGTTGGACCCAGTCACGACAGAACACTTTGACCCGGGCTTCTGGGGGCTGGGTGGGGCGAGTCGTTCTTTTGGGTCTTCTTTATTATGGTCCGCCTGCGATAATAGGTGTGGTGGTGTGTGGTGTGTACCCTGATTAGGTAGCTTTATGCCAACTTGTTACTTGTTACGACGAATAGCGGAACCGGGGAGGAGACAGACAGACAAGACAGAGATGGGAAAACTTATGATCACCGTACAATAGGTTACGCTCACCGTATCTAACCGAACTAGGAACAGCGGTTCCAGCGGTACTTCGAGCAAAAATTGTTATAGCATCAATATAGCAGCTTTCAGCGTTATAGTATACAGCGCAGCACCTACCTACCTGCCTACCTACCTTGGGTATACTGATTTTTTGTTGATTTATTGGCTTCGATTTAAAATAAGATGTTTGAGTAAATTCAATGACGTTATATATGATTTTGTAAAAAAAAAAAAAATTAAAATAATACGAAAGCTGGATATAATACGTTGCTTTTGGTATACGGTATAATAGGTATATACGGTGATGGGATAGGTGCTGCGATGGGTGCTGCGATAAGTGCTGTGAGGGTGCTGCAGTGGGAATATAACAGTGAGATGTACCTGTATCTAGACCATGTGGGGGGATGTTCTAAGTTGGGTTAGCTACGGTGAGCGTAACCTAAAGTACGGTGATTATAAGTTTTCCCACAGAGATTGTGAGTGAGGGGAGGGGGCGAAGGAAGGTGCTTGTGCTTTTTGTGGTGAAAAGAGCGCCGGTCGGAGAGAGAGAGAGAGAGAGAGAGAGAGAGAGAGAGAGAGAGAGAGAGAGAGAGAGAGAGAGATCAGTGCCTTCCTTGTTTGTTGCTGGCGGCTGCTGCTGCTTGTGTGTTATGTACGGTCTGAGAGTTGGTACATCTAGACCCTACAGCTCTTAGCTCGGCTGCTGGTTGCACAATCATTCACGTCCAATATCTTCATCTATCTCCTGCCTCTACCCTGTCGAGATGCCCCAAGTCGCAACTCATGCTGCTTGTTGGCATGGTACGCACCGAAGAGAGCAACACATTTCCAGCTCCGTCGTGGCCTTTTCGACAGCGAGACGACAGGGTCTTGGCCCTCGACGTTTGTCGTTGGGCCAGCGTCTGATGATTTACGAGGTCGGGAGCCTATTTCCATCGGTTCCGGCCAGATAAAAGGTAATCATTGGGCGGGCCAGCTGAGGGTGTATGCTTCCGGCCCATATATCCGCGTGCATACTCCCGGCGCAAGACCGGCCGTGTGCAGGGCTCTCATGGGTGCCGATCAACCCGTGTTTTGCGGCTTTCCCCCATTGAGCCGAGCTGATGATGATTGACAGACTGCAGCAGGACCCTTGAAACTTCAAGCAAATCAAAGCCACGATCTTCTGTGGCGAGTGCCTCGACTGCACTGCCTCGGGAACTGAGAAATTTCACATGTGGCGGAGCACCTTGTGCGTTGTACACTGACTGCTTATTCACCCTTCTCCTCCAGAACTCGCCACCCGGGGCATCTATATATTCCCTCGATCTTCCCACGCGCTCGGCATCCCTCCGACTACGCCAATTGGCCCAAAAGGGTCCTGTAGCGACGGCGGCTAGTCAAAGGCCCCCGGCTGTGCCTGGCTCGCCTGGTATCGTTTCCATACGTCAAGGCCCAGAGTTGCGCGAATCTCCGCAGTGGCAAATTCTATAGCACTGCATTTGGATTTTCTCTCCCCGCTTTCCATCAACTGAACTCTCATCTTGCTTGCTCGGTTACATGCTACCCGCTGGTCTAGACTTGGGACATTCGCCTCCCTCGAACATGGCTTTTTGAAAGATTCCCATGCTGCAGCCAGCAATCCCGATCTTGATTGACCAGTAGCATTCCGAGGCATCCCCAACCATTGACGTCTGATTTTCAAATACCGAAACACTGACAGGGAAGAAAAACTTTCACCCCTCGATCTGTACGACCTGAGAACTGATGATCACGTAGGTCCCTGATATCCACTGTGCGAGACTGGACCAATCTGAACGTGCTCGCTTTCAATATCCCTTTTCACGTAATTCCATGTTTTTGCGAAGGTTATGTGTCACGGCCGTTGGGAAAGACCCGCTGGCGTCAGCGACATCCTTCGGCATTCGGTGTTGGTCTTCAAAAGCTTTCTCAGCAAGCATCCAATGCGTGTTCCTCTGCATACTCTACTAGACATCTACCCAGCGCAACTTACTGACGTATCACTCCCAATTGGATCCGTGGAGGGCAAGCAAGCAACCCCCGTGTCACGCCTATTCATCCAAAGAGTGATTAGTAGTATTTGCCATGTACGAGGTAAATGGATCCTAGTATAATCTAGCCCGGTGCTCGGGGAGATGTCCGGCGTTGGAACGCTACCATTCCGTACATGTGGATCTCGCCAAGCAGACCCTTGTTAGCACTCGGCGCCATGAATAATAATTCCGCCCTTGCAAAGTCGATCATAAATCGTGAGTTGCTAATTTAAGTAGGTCATGGTGTTTACCAGACTTCCATCGAGTAATGGAATATACACCACTCAAGGATGTTGACAAAAGCCGAGTGCAGCACAAGTCATTGCACCCTTTGCCCTATATGTGACCCCCAGGATAATAAAGGCACAAAACCACTACTCATGGGATATTATTGCATCATTGCGTGGCCCTTGGAAGAGCGGGCAGTCGTTTCATGACATGGCTTTTCATCTTCCCTCCTCGCTGCTCGTCAACGCGCGCAGTGGGATCATTTCTTCTTCCCACGAAGCTTCCACACGCACATGAGAGATGCTCAACACAGAGATCAGACACGACCTATTGCAATTCATTAAATACATTCCACGCCAGCCTCTAGATATTCCCCACCGGATCGGAATGTGTACGTATAATGCGTTATGACGGGGCAGGTAGCACCACTCCCGGATATTGCTCCGATCGGGCCGGGGGGCGGGCGATTTTTTTAAGCATAAATGCAATAAAAGAAAAAAGGGGTCTCTGGAGTGCATTTGTGCGGCGGGGCCGCAGCTGCAGATGGACAACTGGAAGCGCAACGGAAGGCCCCGCCGTCAAGTCGCTTAGGTAGGTATGTATGGACAAACGTGTGACGCAAGGGGAACGTCGGCCTCCCTTGGGCATCGCCGGACCGGATCCATCAAATCGCTTTATACGAGGCACGTTCAAGAAACAGATTTAGCTATTACGACTATTCTAGGTAAAACCGCCATGTGTGTATACTCCGTCTCGCTCATTCTAGATAGATAGATTCTCTCTTAGTAGGGAATGCCGTTGGTCATCAGCTGGAACTGATCATAGACTGCCGTCGAGTAGTTGTTGGCACTCTTCTTGACCAAGTCCCGGACGAACAGGGCGGCCTCCCTCTCGTTCTTCTCCAGCACGAACCGCTGCTTGAAGTGCATGACCGACTCGGGCTTGAAACAGGGCAGTCCGCTGTCCATCATCAACGTCACGATCTGACTCAGCTTCTCGGCGTAGGGGCGGGCGGCCAGGAACGCCTTGATGCAGAGCTCCTCGAACCACTTGAAGGACTGGTGTTCCGGGCTGCCACCCATGACGGCAAGCATCTCGGCTGTGAGCTTGAAGGGTGCGCGCTCAAACTTGACACCTCCCGGTGCGATATCGAAGCAGAAGCCGAAATCAATGTGCAGGATGTGGCCTGCATCGTCAATCATGATGTTTCCGTTGTGTCGGTCCTTGAACTGCAGCAGGAACGAGATGATGCTGTAAGCCGCCATACTCTTGACAAAGTTCTTGCGCGCCTCCTGGAATCGCAACGAGTCCTCGTTGCCGTACTTGCTGACAAAGTACTCGTACAAGCCGTTGACTGCCTCGCGACCAAGCATGTCACGGGAGATGGAGTTGGGAAGCACGTCAATGACACCACAACCAGGCGCTGTTGCCGTCACACGGTAGGGGAAGACGAAGACGTCGAGACCAACGTTGTGGAAGATGCCTCGGAATGCAGCAATCATCTGCAAGGCAAGAACATCTTGGCGACAGTCATCTCCGACCTTGAAGATAGCGGACTGCCACGTCTCAATCGTGTTCTCCGGGGGTACGTAACCAGTGTCGCTGGTGGCTTGAATGACTGCCTCTTGCTCTTCCTGCGCGTCCGTCTTGGGCTTCTTGATGCGGAATGTAGCCATGTATGGTGCCTTGGCGTGAGACTGGAGGGGCTTGCCGGACTTTCGGTCGATACCAATGACAACACCATCAGGGTTACTGGGCAAATAAACGCCGACCTCGACCTTGATCTTACGGAGCTCTTCCTCGATCTTGAGCTTCTTCTCAGGCTTGGGCCGCTTGATCAGCGGCTTCAGTTTGCCCGAGATATCTGTGACCTCATCGAAGAAACTAAATTCTTTCTCGTAGAAGGCTCTATCTTCCACTGAGAAGCTGTCTATCATCTTCTCCATGACCTTGTCAAGAGCGGGCTTGATTTCATCGGGCTAAAATATCGTGAGCAGTTGTCCTTCACATGATGAGACAGCTTTACTTACTATCTGGGCGTCATCGTCCTTGTATGAGTTTGCCTTCATGTTCCAAATGATTTGGTGCGCAAACAGTTGGGAAAATTGAGCAGTCTCAATGATGTAACGCTCTACATAACCCAGAGCGTCGTATCTCAAACCTTGCACGATCTGCGGGACGTAGAAGAATGTAATGTCCACAGGATGGTCTTCAAGGGCTCGCATGGCATACTGCAAGACGAAGGGATGGTTGCGATAGGCTGGCATGAAGTAGGTCACAGCGGTCACTGGATTGACGGGAGACCAGTAAAGTAAATACTGCGCGGGTCAGGAATGTTTGGCCAAATACGGAGGGGATAAAGGATAGGAGTGGCCTTACCTTGAGCTGATCGCGCACGTCTCCTGGCAGCTCACCGCCGAGAAGGATCGGTAACGCTTCAGGTTCGTCGATGGCTTTGGATGCAAAGTTCAGAAGCAACCATCGAACTTCGCTTTGGACACTGTGGAAGTTCGAGAACCGGCTCACGAGTTCTATCGCTAGGGAGGGGCTTTCCGCCCAGGCAACTCGGATGAGCGGGTTTAGAGCAAGCTGACCAACATTAGCAATGAGTAAAATGCGCTTGAGGCTCAAATACTTACCTCGAGTGCTCTCTGACCCTGGTGCGTCATGACATCGGCTCTTGCGCCAAGATCGCCAAGGGGATGGACCCAGACATTCAGCCTTGCCTGTTCACTTTCGAGTAGAAGCTGAAGCAGCTGTTCCTTTTGCTGCAGCGCTTTGAACGAACCGACAGGGCTCGCTGCGATGTTGGGAATGCCCTTCAATGCTACCATCACATCTGATATCAAACGGACTTCCGTCTTGATTTGCAACATGTTGCTGCCAAAAGACCATTTGGGGAAAAACTTGAACCAGCTTAGGCCGGCAGAAAGAATCTGGTCCTTGAGGCGCCAATGGATAGAGTTGCCCAGGCCATTGCTCACCCTGAGCACTCTGAGACTGAAGAGAATGATTCGCAAGCGAAGCTCCCGAGCCAGAGGGTGAGAAACGGAGCTCTTCATCGCACTAAGTGTCAAGTTAAGCAATCGGAGGAAAATTCGCTGCGTATCCGGGCTACCGAGACGCGTTGAATTGAAGTGGCTGCTAAAGAATTGCACCAGAAGGGTATGAGGTGCAAGAAGATTATGGACGACTTGTCGACGCTTGATGAGCGCCTCGTTGTTGCTGGGTGCGAACTCTTCCTTCACAAAGAAGGGATCAGGATGCCTTCCGCGGGTTAGCTGGCTGCAGTAATGACGTCTGTCACTGTGGGAATGCTTACATTAGGGATGGGTTGAACAAACCCTGGCGCTTCTGAAAAGTGAACTCCCATTGCTGAGCGATCTCGGCGAGCAAGCGCGGCTCCATTCGGGGGTTCTCGTTCATAACGCCAAGCCACAAGGATACACCAAGCTTCAACGACTCCTTGGTGAACATTGTGAAGGGGATGCTGACCAAGTAGTGTGCGACGGCGCTCTCGTCCTTGTCGGAGCGACAAAGGAGTGCTGCAGCCCGGCGCAGGATCTCGCGCACATCGTCAACAGAAGTGGACTTCTTGGTAGCCAGCCTCGACTCGATGTGAGCCAAGGCGTTGACGGCGTTGGCTGTCTCATTGAGTGGTGATTTGACAAAGGATGCCCTCCGTCCGTGAGGCATGAAATTGACCAGGTCGATGCCCTGGTCGGGCAGAGCTTCTCCATAGCGGTATTCCTGCCGAGTGGTGTACTGAGCAATAAAGTCCGATGTTGTGTTGATAGCGGTCAAGCCGACAGGGTTGAGCGATGTCAACCTTTGATCTGTGAGCGGAATAGAGGACCCCATCTCCATGGCAAACGATCGACCCAGTGACATGTGTCCAAAAGCGCCCTCTTCATCAAATTCTGAGAGATAGGTTTGCAGCAGACCCTTGACATCGGCGGGAGCCAGATTGATGACAGATGCGACCCAAATCTTGGCTTTTTGATACAGGCGATCCAGAGTCTGTTTCCGGAAGCCAAAGTCGTCTGAGAGCTCAATGGTGACGTTGCCTCGTGTTGAGGTAAACACAGAACGTGGTTCGTACATCTCCGTCTCGGCCTCCAGGCAACTTGTCCACATAAGAGACAGCAGTTCCAACAGGGCAAACAGGGATGATCTTTGGCACAAAGCTGAAGAGATCTCTGTTATGAACTTGTCAGCACAGGCAAAGGCAGCCTGTTGGACTCTGGCGATACGGTGACAGCAGCTGCACAGAATAGTGGCCAATTGCAAGGCGGCATATTGCGCAGAGAACGTCGGGAGCTCTCCTGCCAGAGTCTTGGATGAATATTTATGGAAAACGACATCGGCAATTCCGGCCATGACGCTGCTGACTTCAGCTCTGTGCATACTCGGCTCCAAGAAATACGACAGCACTCTAGTACAATCGCCCGAATCAGCGCGCAAGCTCTCAACGAGGTAGGCCGCCTGGAGAAAGATGACCTTTCTATAACTCAAGCTCCTAATCTCGTTTGCTTTGCTCGGAATCAGCTCGGAAAGTTGCTTCTTTTGTCTTGCTTCTCTTTCAGACGTGTTGGCTCTGCGAAGCACCGTGTTCAGCTCGATATCACTTTCGTTCTGCTCGCCACGCTGCTCTGCCACGAGCGGTGGTGAGTGAATCGCCATGATTCGTAGCTCATTAGTGTACTTCTTGCCGCGGTCGGTCAAGGGGTTGAAGCCGTGAACCACAATGTTGAACCATGCATCACGAACGGCAGCGTGGCTATCGTCCTCAGATTCGATATGCGCGGCGAACTGCTTCGTTGACATGAGAATTGAGAGAGGCTGGAGCAGCTGGGAAATTTCGCCTGCCGCAAACTCGAGATCGGATTCTCGGGCACTCTTGGACTCGTGAGCGTCTCCCTTGGAGATCAGTTCTTCCAGAATGTATTCGAGGTATATGTCAAACAGAGGCGATCCACGCTTGACGTTTGCCGAGATATAGTTGCGAGCCTTCATGACAGCAGTGAGCAGAGTGGCGTTATTGTCTACCAATGCCGCATTGCAGATTCTAGAGTACAGCCTGAGAAGGGAGCGGAACTCCAGCTGACCGCTTGTGAGCGAGAGGTGGGCTGCACCAGTGATGATTTGCGCATCTACAGAGTGGTTGACCTTGTTCAGCTTCTGCAAAAGCATGGCCTGTGCCAAGGCTGTAATCTTTTCGTCGTTGGAGATATTTGCGATGCTACTGATTGCCTGGACTATGTTGGAATAGACCAAGGACGTGTCCTCTTCGCCATGCAGGGCCAAGGATATCGAGCTGCCCGTTGACTGCCGCCCTTGATAAATGCCATTGGCTTCCATGCCGTCGGTGGCGAAATCGCCGTTTGTACCATTGGGCACTTCTTGTTCAGTTGTCGGGCTCAGTACGTTGCCAAGAGTATACAACGTGGTGATCACAGCATCGTGCGACAGCAGTTGAAGAACAAAAGCCAAACATTTCGAGGCTACTGCTATAGTCTCGCTGCGCAGAATGCTCTGAACAATGAATCGAGGCAAAAGTCGGCTAACCTTTGGCGCATAACTCGAGTTCAGCCGGCACAAGATTGCCATTGAACGAAGAACGGTGGATGCCAAAACATCATCGTGCATCTGGATGGGATCCAGTAGAGACTCTTCAAGCCATCCCATGAGGATCTCTGGATCAGCAGCATCCTCGTTGAGGACAGTGCAGTTCAGGAAACCGACTATGGCTGCGGCCTTGACGGCAAACGCGATTCTCTGTTGAGATACAGAGCCCATCTGGATGAAATCGGCGCTCTCGTCGAGCCTGTCAATTTCGTCTCGCGCAATGTTGGCGTACATTTCAATGGAGCGGAAATCGGCATCTCCGTTGCTATGCGACCCAGAATTCACCATATCTTTGTTCGCCATGAGCAGGTCCAGGATATTGGTTGCTCTGAGAATTCTAGCGTCCGCAATCAAGAGAGAAGTGGATGAGCCCAAGAGCCATATGAAGCTGCGCTGGAGCAGGTTCGCACTGAGCGGGCGACCCTGGGCGGCGTAGTGCCTCGTATATCTCTTCCACTCCTTGGCGTTTCTGTCCGAGGAGGCATGCGCATTCCTTATACTAGAGAAAGCTCCCTCCACAGCAGTCAAGAACGGTTCGGTCAGGAGATTTCGCACACGCTGTATCAATGCCAGTCGGCCACCGGTCCTCCAGAAGTCTGCTTGCGCCGAAGCAGCATCCAAAAAGCCCAAGAGCGCGATCGCTATCGTGGCTGTTCGGGTCGCATCTTCGAGGCTCTGATCGACGCCGTCCTCATCTTGGGACACCACACCCTGGACGGCTGTCTTCAGAGCGGCTAGGAAAGCCCAAATGTTGTCGGACACGGCTTCGTGCAGCCCGTCGTACCTGGAGCCCAATGACAGCAGCGCACCAGTAAGGTGGGAAGCCAAAGCTTCGATAGGGGACGGCTCGATCTTTCGAAAGAATGGCGACGGCTGGAATGTCTGCGAATGGGCCTCAAGTAAATAGGGGATCAGCTGGTTCGTCAATTTCTGAGCACTTTGGGCGCTCTGTACGGCAGGCGCTGCTTTGCAAAGGGCAATGAGCACTTCGAATTCGCGAATTGTCTATACATTGACTGAATCAGAAAACAAGAGTCTAGATGTAGAAGTCGGTCGGTGTTGTCGCGCATACCATGGGTACTCGAGCAAGCGAGTGTCCTCGAGCAGAACCATTCTCTCTGCCTTTGCCTTGGCCGGTCGCCTTGCACAGGCGGTCCAGGTCGGATCGGTCGAAGGAGGTGATGACGCTCGAGGCAGACAGGGCAGCAATCTTCTGCAGCGCCTGTTGGCGAATATCGCGAGCCATGTCTGCGAATAGATTATAGTGACCTGCCCACGGCCAGCAGGTTCACCAATCGCTGGAAAGGGCCTTCGCGTCGAATTTCACGGAGTTGTTGTAGCAGATATTATTTTGGTCAGCCTTGGAGAATGCGAGTAGCGGTAGTTGCAAGTTGACGGCCGTGGCATAACGAGCGTTTGGCGAAAGTCGATGTTGTCCCCTAATTCATCGAGTCGCATCCGTCCTCCCAGAAGAAGTGGGAATCGAAATGACGATGCCACTCCCATATCCCCTGTCGCTAGGGAAATGACAGCGCAAACGGCCAATCGCATGAGCGAGCCTAGACTGTGTACCAGTGTTTCTGTAGGCATTTACGTACTGTAGGCAGGCCCCGTAAGTCATTTCCAAAGCTCGGGCCACACCCCGTACTGTGAAGGCTCCCCTGTCTGCCCCAGCCGACCTTAGCTGGTCGTTTCCTTCCATGAGGCCTGGAGCTCACCTAAGTTTAGCGCTTTCCAGCTTCCAGCTGCAAGGTATCCGCACCTCAAGGTCGGTAAGCTCGAGCTCCTCCCTCAGCCTACTGCAAGGCTGCAAGCTGTACGCGTAGTAGTGGAAGCTACAACTGACCACAACCATCAAACAGCTCCATCAACCTATCGCAGCCCCATCATCACAACCCATCACCGACGAAGACCACCATCGATACTGTACTTCATCTGCCAGGCTTTCAGTATTGCATTCGTCCATTTCGATAGATCGGCGACTTCTTGATACTTCATCATGGCCATGTTCAGTCAGAACCCGGTCCTGAACGGACCTAGCTATTCCTTCTCGGATGCACCTACCCAAGACCACGTCGATGGCTTCAGAGAACACCGCTTCAACCCGTAAGATCTCATTGGCATCAAAATCCCTGCTTTTTCAGATCATTATCAGCTACTGACATGCCATCTGACACAGATACTCCGACAATGGTGGTTCGACACTTGCCATCGCCGGCAAGGACTTCACTATCATGGCTGGCGACACCCGTTTGACCTCCGGCTACAGCATCCTCACACGCTACGCGCCCAAGGTGTACAAGATTGGCGGTTCCAACTCGTCGCAAAGCGACGCCAACATCATTCTATCCGTGGTCGGCTTCGCGGCCGACGGCGAGGCCCTGCAGGAGCGCCTCGACACCATCTGCAAGATGTACCGATACCGCCACAATAAGCCCATGTCCGTCTCGGCCTGCGCCAAGCGCCTCAGCACCATCATGTACCAGCGTCGGTTCTTTCCCTACTACGTCTATGCAATCTTGGGCGGCCTGGACGAGAACGGCGAGGGCGCCGTCTACAGCTACGACCCCGTCGGCAGTTACGAGAGAGAGCAGTGCAGAGCCGGTGGTGCTGCCTCGAGTCTGATCATGCCGTTCTTGGACAACCAAGTCAACTTCAAGAACCAATACATTCCCGGAAGTGGTGTCGGTCACGCTTTGCAGGAGCGAGAGAGGAAGCCCCTACCGAGGGATGAGGTCGAGATCTTGGTCAAGGATGCATTTGATTCGGCCGTCGAGAGACACATTGAGGTCGGTGATGGACTGCAGATGATGATCATCACGAAAGACGGTATCGAGGAGAAGATCCTGCCTTTGAAGAGAGATTAAGCGGCAGAAAGAGCAGCCTAATGAACAGCCGAGATTTGTACTTGTATCCAATGATAGAGACGTGCGCTGAATGAGCTGAATAAGCCATTGTGTTTCTCCTGCAGTGGTATTCAATTGTGACATAACAAGGGAGGAAACCAGAAGTCGGATGCACGCGAATCAGGTGTGTCAGTGATGCTACATGAGAACAGATTTATGCTCGTACAAGTTCATCCCAGACCCAAGGTTTGTGTCCAGCAAACCGATTTGTGGTTTTCATAAGAACTGCCTCTTCAGAATACTGATACTTGCGTACCTGCGCTGGCGAGTAATTACTTAGCTATATCGAGTGAGCTGCTTTGCATTTGTTTGAACTCTATATATATGGATGATTTCAACAAACTCCTGGATTGATACGGGTGGACCACATAACAGAATGCAACGAGAACTCCTGAACTGGAAATGTTTTCCGCTGTTCTCGCTGATACGAAAACTCCATTTGAAACGGAGATGGCGAATCACGAGGCGGCCATATACCATGGCTCGGAGATGAAAGACAAGATCGAACAGAACACATGAGCTGTAGACTGAGAGACATGTAGAGCGAGTGATTCTGCTCCGAGCCGTTCTGGTAGCCGCCGTGCGTAAGCCCTGTGTTGACTAGAACAAGGGAGGAAGCTCCAGAACGCCCAAACAGCGACATACCGTGACCAACTGGACAGATGCGGTGTTCCGTGTCGTTCAAGGTCTTGTGTACGGAAAATGCCGGTAGCGGCATAGGAAATGGAAACGGTCAGATCCAAGCTTCAAGTTTACCGGGGAACCGGCCGTGGCAATCATATTCCTCCCCTTGGATATCTGCGGACTCGCGCTGTGCGCCTTGGGGGAGAACGGCATTGCATATGTTGTCCTGAACATCTTCTGCGGGAACCAATACGCAAGTACGCAAACTACGATACGTCGGAGGGTGTTCCCATGACTAGGTAGGCAAGGCATCAAGACATTGGGTCGTGGATACGCCGCCTGTCGGGGTGGAAGAAGAAGAAAACGCAACGTTGGGCCGGAGAATGTTGTGTCTGGGGGAAGGGAAGCAGGCAAGGATGGATGGAGGTCGGGATCTCTCTCAACTGCAAAAAGTATGTCTCTGCGCACACCGCCTTCGTGGCCGAGCACTCTTGACTGGACGGTTTCCGCGGGACCGCCCTTCCAGCTCGCATGGTCGTAAGTCGCATGTGCCCGGTTTTCCTTGGAATCGAGAGGGGAGTGGGCGCTCGGCTATTGGTCGACTGGTGCCTGCCTAGAACTTTTCGTCTTTTCTGCGATTTTTTTCTTTCTCTCCTCTTATTTTCTTGCCCTCCACCTCTGTGCCTAATTTCTTTTACGCATCTTCCCATGGAATCCCTCTCAGTTTCTTTTCTGGGAGTCTTGAGTACCTCGAGAGCCGGGAAGCGAGAGCAGTTATTCGACCATGGTCCAAGGCGGCCGTACCATTCATCAGAGATTCCAAATTGCGAGGCACAATGATCATGAATGACCCGTTCATGCCCAGCGACCCGACACTCTGCGTGTCTGATGTCTGACGTAGAGAACTCACATTTCGATGATCGGGCCAATGACGTCGAGAAATCCATCAGGGCGTTCCAAGTATTAGCCCGTGAACTGCAATAGAATATTTGTGTGTGCCTGCAGTCAAGCGAAGGGGGAATCATTTTTCTTCATCCAGGAAACTCGGAGTTATAGATATCGTCGCTCAAATACCAAGAAATGTTACGAAACAAGCTGAAGTTTCAACATGATGGTCCCAGCTTCTCTGCATCTGGCCGGTCTGCAAGGTACGATAATCTTGCTCATGGGACATGTCCGTCAAGACTACGAATAAGTGCCACGCAAACAAGCCAGCACCAACGCGTCGAATGAAGAAAAAATGCCTTGACTTTTTTAATTCCACGCGAACGAATGTAGAAGCAGAGTTTGCCTTCACGAGTGGGTATTCGGGAGGTAACCAAGTTCTTGTGTGCGAGACACGCCTATCCAATAGGTAATGAATATGTCCCCCTCTCCGTCGCCCATCCCGCGTACGGTGTAGCAGGCCCTGCTCTGGCCTGGTCATGCGGCTTGGCCGGGCTGCAGACTTGGCCCTGGGAGCAGCCGCCTTGCCCGGATCTGGGGCCTGGCATCATGACATGGGGATGGAAACGAGGGACATCTGTCCTGTTCGGAGAGAAAGAGAATCAAAAGCCAAAAAGCCATGTTATCCTCCCCTTGGCCTTTGATACGAAAGATAGCAAAATAACTTTACTGCTTGTGGATCGGGGTAATGATTTGTGCAGCGGAAATGCTTTGTGTGGGAGGTATAGGTATGTTATCCTTCTCCGACAAGTACTATTATAATTTAGACATGCCCGGGCCATGAAATATGACCTTGTATGGCAATTACCAAATTGTAATGAATCACAGTAAGCACGCTGGGTGATGTTATTGCAGATGTAGATAGCAACAGCAGTCATACAATACCGTCAGAACTGGAGGGGAACGTGGTATCAATCACGACAAGCTTCAGATGGAAGCGGTTGATATTCAAGAGCAGGTAAAAATTGCTGGGCAGAGTGGAGTGATGTCTTTTGCCTGGTCCTTGGAAACAACTCTGCTATCCGCAACCATGGAACAAGTAAGCATAATGATAAGCATCGCCGTGGCGAGTCAGACGACCAGCTGGCATGCACTGAAATAAAAAGAAGACGACCAAAGCAACACTTTGTCAGATGTACTCTGGATGTGTTCGGGTATCGGTCTCTCTCAGGAGACATGGGCTTGATTGCAATGAAAGCTGGTAACGCTTATTTTTCACGGTACTGTACGAGGTACCTTCTGTCCAATCCTCTTGTTTTCTTCTTGGAGGGGCTTGATGGCAGATGGCTAAACTTGGCAGCTGAAGAACTTCCTTGTTGGACCAGGTGAAACGTGGGCCGCGATCACAATCAGCACGATCGACGCTGCGGGACCGGTACAAAAGCACGACGCATCGCGACGATGGGTGATTGTGTCCATCTACCATAAGTACGTTGGAAACATTTTTTTTACACCAGAACATGTCGCTCGAGATCTGCGGCCCGGCGATGGATATTGAGATCAACTGGAAGTGTTGGCATGTTGACCGCGGCCCGGTGAGATCCATCTATCCGTGGGCGTTATTTCCTTGGTGAAATTGTAATCATTCACTCGAGTCGAGAAAAAAGGGAGCTATCGTGGCCCACAAACGGATGAAGCCACGGGCGTAACCGTCGAGGGTAGGGTAGTGTTATTATGGCATCATGGAAATCGAGATCGGATTTTTGTATCTCTCTGGGCATGGCCCATGGGTAATGTAGTACGATGGGGCAACTGGGGTAGGTATGGGATTCTTGGTAACGGCTCGGCCGTTTTGCAAAGGAAAAAAAAAAAAAAAAAAAAAAAAAGCCACGTTTGTTGGAATGTGGTCCCGTTTTAAGGGCACTAGGCAGTAGGCACGGGTTTAATGTACTGGTTTGACTGGGGTGCGTTGCTGCTGGCAGGTTGGTGAAATGACCGAATGGATGACTGATGGCTTACTAGAGATTGCTACTTTGTTCGTCCATGACCGGTCAAAGACTAGTTCAACGGCCTAGGATATACATGAACATACATGCGAAACAGAAAGAAGCCACTTATTACCCCATGTTCGACAACGCCATAGTCTCGACGTGAGGCAAGCCACCACCAACTGTTGAGATTTGTTGGAATGGATAGACGTGGACGTGGTCACGATAATGTCGGCACTGTTGAGCTTCTGGGCCATTATCGAGAGCCCGAAAGCAAATTCGGGCGGCCGTTCGTGCATAGCAGAGCCTTTTGCTGACTCTGTACTGTGCCAAAGTATCATGGTCGATGAGTCTGTGGGGCCTGGCCGATGTTTAAGATGCGGTGGGATAAAGGTTTTACAATATCTGCAGGTCATCGAGATGATGCTCAGATACCTCACTTTGACTAGTTCCCGGGTCCATCAGAGACCAAGGGGGGAGGCTACCAGCCTAGATCAAGCATAGCTCCTGATTGAATGACATAGAGGGGACGAAAATGTCCCGAGTCCCTTGGGAGTTGGGACCATGCCGCTGCCAATAGGTAGCCAATATCCAATCGATGCTGGGTCTCTCCGATGTACTATAGATTCCTGGTGGTGGGGAAGGCAAGACTGCACTGACTGCTCTTGTGCCCATTGTCCACGCAAGCGAAACTTGGGATCCAGCAGCGGCTGGCTTTATTGTGAAAGCCGTGGATGAGCTAGGCGCCGCGCCCTGGCCATCTGCTTTTGATAGGTTCAGCGTGGTGCTCGCTAGTGCAGACATATCTCGGACGCTTCCATTCGTGGCTTGGCCTAGAAAGTTGTGTATGACCGTTGGAGTCAATCGTGAGCCCGTCTCTCGGGACAAGCCAGACCGGGGCCACACTAGACAGTATACCACGGTCCATGGGACAAGGTGACACTACTCGACTACTACTTGACGACATGCCAGGCTCCTGCTCCAACTCGATAATCGAGCGAGGGGATGGCGAGTAGGATGGCGAGCATGAGAACGAGGGGGTATGGTTATAGTTGCCATACTTACCTCGTACATCTGACCGCACTGACAGCCACAAGAGGAACGGCACCAAAGCATGATTCCACCAGCAGTCCTACGGTACTATGTCTCGCGTACCTGACTGACGACAGTGCTTGCAGTTCCCGGCTATGCGCTACGTAAACTCTTCCATGGACAATTGCCAATAGAGCGTCCGGCGGCAGAAAAAACGTAGCATGGTGGCGAAACGCTCTTCTTGTTAAACATGTTCGCTATACTAGTGGCGTAGGGCCAGACCAGGCGCATATGTCAGGTCATCCAGCCCATCATTCTTCAGGGTCCTGGGCTCGATGCAGTATTGGCGATATCCGCTACCGTTTGTATTGGGAAGTCAATGTGCCGGAGTGTCGAAGCGAACAGTTCCGAAAATGGGAGACAAGTCCGTGGTTTGCTTTCCGAGATTTTTCGGGGTGTCCGGGTGTGGCAGTGAACGGAAGATACTGCGGCTCTGCTGATCGGCAATAAAGATTGGAATCCAAACGTTGAGAATACGACCACGAACGCGTTGATAGTGTGTATGTATGGTGGGCGGGCGTCGGGGCTGCGGGCTGTCGGGTGCCAATATGTTTCCTGGGGAATTCGAGGTGGCAAATAGAACAAATTTACCCCTGTACGCTCCTGTTCAATGGTTGCGGCACTGGGACTGGCAGATGCAAGCGGGTGGTTGAGGCTGAGCAATGCAGGCGTGTCGATCACAGCGCCGGTACTGTGGTTGTCCGCTACGTCCCTTTTGCCTGCCGAAGGTGGGAATAGTAGTAGATACGGGCTGCTAGAACTGATCCTGACATGGCCAGCCGGCTGCCGGCAACGGGTTAGGCCGTGTTATGCTGCACAATTCGCGATACCATGTGAGAGCCAGTGAGCAGAAGTCTGTACTACGACAGAGGTCGACAAGCAGCACAGTTTGTGTTGGCAAGTCAAAATTTGCGCTTATCAAAAAGTTTTGGTCGCAAATAAAGTTTGGAGATCTTCTGGGATCGGTGCATTTCGCGGAGTAGATCCTGCGGCCATGACAATCATCATTGCTGTCTCCCAGGTTGCCAGGGTTGTCTCTTGCTACCCCCCTCAAGGCCGCATATGGTTATTTAAAACAAAAATAGAAGCTCTGCAGAAAGACACAGAACATCTACTAGTTGGCGATGATCACAGCAATAAAGTAGGATATAATTGGAAATCATGGAGACAGAAGACGCAAGAAGGGTTCGGCAAACGTGTGGCTGGTGCAGTCCAATGCATGTGGCTGAAACGGGTCTGGGCAAGGGTCGTGGGCCAGTCATGGTGTAGCATCTCGTTCTGAGGAAGGCATTGATTGACAGACGACATGTCGGCTAATCAGGTGCCTTCCTTGTCTATCAATGTCATGCCGAAGGACTTGAGAAAGAAGCCAAGGAAACTCCGACCCGAGAAGCGGCGAATCAGATCCATCGAGTGAAAATCTCGAAACCCTGAAAATATCACCTGCTCTTGCTAGATGGACCCTTTTGTCGCAAGAAAAAAAAAACGAGAAAAAAAAATCGGCCGACGTTGCGTATTGAGATGGTGAATAGCTGATGGTTAGCAAGTTAGCACCGACGCTGCCGACGAATCGTACTCATCGGACTACTATTACACAACCACTACCAGCCAGGGGAGATCGGCACAGAGACATGGCGCCTTTCGCAATAGGGAAAGCTCTACGCACTTTCTCCACATATGACGCCAGAGCCTTTTTCTTAGCAATGGCATTTCTGCAGATTCCCATCCCGGCCGATGTGAACCCCATCTTTCATGACGTCGATCTTCTACCAATCTGGCCAGCAACGATGTCATCTGTGCCGTCTTGGACATGAATGCATAGAGTGTCTTTTTCAGCACAATCAGGTAGGTAGGTTGGGTAGGTTGGGTTGGTCGTCAATGAGGACCGAGGGCATTCGAAGCAAATCGACTGACTAGATAGTCGGGGTGACTTTTTCACAGGAAATAAAATTCTTCTTCGTGGTCTGGTCGGTCTGGTCGGTCTGGTCGGTCTGGTCGGTCTGGTCGGTCTGGTCGGTCTGGTCGGTCTGGTCGGTCTGGTCTGGTCTGGCCTATGCTCGCCAGGAAGATGGAAACATACGGCCCGGGTTGGCCGAGGAGTTCCAGTCCGCTCTCCCTCCCTTCCCCACGCAGTTCCTCCTCGGCGACACTGACACCCGCATTGAGCCTTCGGAGAGTAGAAGTGGGTTTCCATCACCAGAAAAACGACCTGAACAAGCCAAGTATCGGCCATGTGGGGAACTCTCTCTGCTATTACGACCACCACCACGCCGCAGGCCGCCCACAATGGAGCCATTGACGACATTAAGGACGCGGCTAACGAGACGTATGTGAGCTACCTACCCGGCGGCTTGCACCCTGACGTTTTGGTCCATGTCAGCATTTCCGGGCAAGCGGGAGCCTCTACTTCCCACAAGATACCAGAAGGTAGGTATACTGCTACATTGTTACTGACCACACACATTGCATACTACCTACCTACACTCTCTACAGGCACAGGGGCCCTAAAAATGAGTTCCTGGTGGATGCTTGAATATACACCAAACCCACGCCTAAATTGCCGCGGGCGTCTCACCACGCACTCGAGTCCCGGGTATCGACTGATCAGCCACGGGACTACCAATTGCTTTGCTCGCTTGCTCGTTACTAAGCTCGCCTGTCCACCGGGGATGATTCGTTTTTCCTCGTCCCCAACACAACGCCGCGAGGCCGAGCTTCATCGTCGCAAAGAGTATTTGATGAGAAGGCTACTACCTGGACCCTGCTTCCGGTATCACCGTCTAAAAACAGACCTCTGATAGCCCACATGGTTCGCGCAGCAATAACCAAAAAGAGTTGATGGTAGCCGCGCTCCTCTCTCATGTGGCCATGCCGCCATGGATTCTTGGTGCCCCGTTCGACTATTGCTTTGGCTGGGCCAGTCCTGGAAGGAGACCCCTGGACCCTGGACTCGGAATCAAGCCACCGGCAAGTACCGCCTACTCTGCGGCACCCGCATCTAAAAGCTCTCTCTGGACGGTTCCTGAATTGACGTATGCCATCGTCATCGTTTTCCAGTACCGTCGAGAAATCATTCTGCTCTGGATGGGCAGATGTCGACTTGATGAAGGGATCTCAACCAAGTCGCTAGCGCTTTGCGAGCGCGCACACTGATTGCTTCGTTCTCGACTGATGGCTGCATCATGAAATCCATCCAGTATTGCCATGGTTCCAGATGCGCAATTAGCTTTTCCATTCACAGTCAGCAGAAGCAAAATGCCGCCCGGCAAGGCACAAGTCTAAACAGGTCCAGAACAAGTGTGGCTGGGCAGTCGAGTATTGGCTGCCAGACGCTGCTGCGAGTGCAGCTCGAGTAGACTGGGGGAGTCGTCCTGGTCGTGTGTGTGTGTGTCTGTGTGTGTGTGCTCGTGCTCGTGCGACCCGGTCCCGGGTGGCAAAATCCAGCAAAGACAACGCGGGTGAGGTGCTAACGACGCAAATTACCACATTGGCAGCTCCCGGCTCTATTTCCTCCATGACAAGCTGTGGCTTTTTTCCTCAACCCCGTTGCTCTCATTGGCTCTGCTCCGGCCCCCAGGGGACTGGGGCTCCATTTGCTTTCTACACAAGATCGTCACTCTGAGCTCTCTCTGGTCCCCTACATAGTACGTACTGGTGGCATCCTGGCATGGTCAAGGACCACAATGGAGCCCTATGGCCGACCTAGCATCCGCTGGGTCGCGACTCGTCGGTACCTGTCCAGTCCCTGCTCGGGGAGACATGGTCCTTGACGTGGGTCATCTTCTTGTCATCTCATACCTAAAATACGTATAGAGCCCATAGCACTTCGGGTAGCTAGCTTCAATAAGAGGCAAATGATAGTCGGCTTGCACATGCCTCCCCAAATTTAGCCACACCTCGTCCTCTACTTGCTAGACCTCCCGGTCTTTATTTTCGCCTCCCGCCTTGGACTTCCTATCTAGATGCTACTCTTTTCCTGAACATACTGCCTATACTCTATAGCCTCAGCGGCCTCCCACCAGACATACCTCGGACCGTTGCTGCTGGCCCGGTCCTGTTCACCACCTGATCTGGTACCACGGCACGTCCAGAACCCCGGAGCACCACTTTAGACGAGGAGCACTTACACACAACCCTGTTGACAAAGTCTTCGGCACTCACCTCTGCCGGTTCTCGTCCCCCCGTTCAAGAGCCCATCAGAGACCCTTGCCCGGTCTGCTCAGCCATTGGGGTTTCTACGCCACACCGCTTGCTTGCAAGGGCTATTGTTAGCACTTGTCCACGATTTTATAATTCTCAGCTCCCGCCGCAATAATTCTCCGGAGCTATAACCTCACCTTCAGCGCCAACTAAGGACATCATCCCTCTCACGCCCACAAAAACCGCTGCTGGTCAGGCCAAATGGGAGATGTACCACCGCCCTCGAGCTCGCCGAACGGTCACTTGAGCCAGGAAGCTTTTGACAGTTCTTACCACGCCTCCGGCATCGACGAAGGTCACGCGGCTCCCTTTCAAGGACCAGGTGGAAACACGCCGGGCTTTCGATCATCATACGAGCAACATCCTGATCCGTCCCAGAATGCTTTTTCTGCTCAGTTCGATATGACTCAACCACAAGGCACTGGCCCGGGGCCCATTCAGGGCTCCTATAATATGAGCGCAATGGCTAATGCGCTTCCGCAGCCAACGTTCCGCCCCGGCGCGAACAATGTCGGCCAAGTACGATACAGTTCCAATGGCTCTCCTTCTGGCATGATGCCACCCGTAGCTCAGTATCCAGGACAAAGCAACATGAATCACATGGCTACTCAGCAGTACTACATGGCCCAGCATGCGCCCATGCCGAATTACTACAATGCCCAAATGCCGCCGGCGCAGCAGCAAGCTGGACTGCCGCCCAGACATAACATGGGCTACTATCCTAACCAGGCCATGATGAATCAGACACAGCAGCCGATTCCCACTGGATACTACTATCCTCACCCTGGCCAGTACCAAGGCCATAACGCGGCGATGCCGGCGACCATGATGCCGAATCAGTACATGCCTCACGATCCCCGAGGAAGTTCAGCGGGTTACCAGGCCCCCGTCGGCTCGTTTGGCGCTTCAGACGGTAGGTGCAACAGAACATGATCTCAAAGTGTCTTGGGAAGCAGTAACTGAAAACAATTTCAAAGGTGCTGGCAATCGCCGAGCGAGTCCCAATGTTGTTCGCGGTCCTCCCCGAAAACCTCGACAGAGTGGTATGTCAGACGACCCACCCTCGTGCATTTCTCATGCGACCCAAATTCAAATTAAAACTCACCTTGTGACTAGGCCATGCCATATGGATAGGAAATTTGCCGCCGCAAACCGAACTAATGAACTTGGTACACCATGTGTGTAACGTGGCTTCTGGTCTCGAGTCGTTGTTTCTCATTTCAAAGAGTAACTGCGCCTTTGCGAACTTCAAGGACGAACAAAGTTGCACTGAAGCACAGACCAAACTCCACGATTCGAAATTCCAGACGGTCAGGCTGGTCAGTCGACTTCGGAAAAGCACGGTGGAAGGTGTATCCGGGCAGACGGCTCCGACTGGACCTTCGGCGACGTCACCTCAGGCACAAACCATACTGCATGATGCTACGAATCACGATGAGCCCTCGGCCCCTGTGGAGAAGAAAGAAGAACAGGAGGAAGCGGTAGCGCCGGTGAACAAGCAAGCAAAAGCCCAAGCTGGAAGAGGTCCGGTCATTGATGGTGATGTTCAACACCAGAAAGATCGGTTCTTCATCCTCAAGAGTCTAACCATGGAGGATCTCGACCTGAGCGTGCGAAATGGGGTATGGGCAACACAGTCACACAACGAAGAGTCGTTGAACAGTGCATTCAAGGTAAAGATTGGTCCCTTCTGCTGGAACCTTTTTCTCTTCTTTTTTTACTTTTTTTCTGACGAGAATATTTCACTTCCAGGCGGCCGACAATGTATACCTCGTCTTCTCAGCCAACAAGTCCGGAGAATACTTTGGCTATGCAAGGATGTTGTCTCCAATAAACAACGATCCCGCGGCAGCTATCGAGTTCGCCCCGAAAGCACAAGCCACAAACGATCTAGATTTGCCCAAGGCGATCCCCACAGAAGCTACCGACAATTGTCCTCGGGGTAACATTATTGATGACTCAGCAAGAGGCACCATCTTTTGGGAGGTCGAGCGAGACGACAGCGAGACAACACAGCCCAACGAGGTTGAGGACTCGGAGGATTCGGCCAGCGCGCGCAGTGGTGTCGACGGCGAGCAAGGAAAGGCATGGGGGAAGCCGTTCAAGCTGGAATGGCTGTCGACTACGCGGCTCCCCTTCTACAGGACCCGAGGCCTGCGCAACCCCTGGAATTCGAACAGAGAGGTCAAGATCGCTCGCGACGGAACTGAGCTGGAGCCCTCGGTCGGCAGGCGGCTTATTGGGCTGTTCAACCGCGTGCAGAGTCCTGCGACCATCATTCCCATGGGGACACGGCAGAGCTTGCCCATGGTCGCTGGTTACCCACCTGCACCGATAGCTGGGCCGTACGCTGCGTGATGATGGCCACCTACGCAGTGTAGTGAGTGCACCAGACCGGATGAGCAGTTTTCAAGTTCCCACTTCGATAATCGAGCGAGTCTTGATCCGCCAAATGCTGAGCATTGGCTTTTCCCCAATTACCACTACATACTGGCACTATCAACAATGGGTACGTGATTATCAACATCATGACTATTATCCATTACTTCGAGAGACGGAACGAGGGGGTTTGTCGAGTCGCCGGCAGCGTCGGAACAGAGGGCCGCCCTGGGTGGGCTTGTAATTACGAAAGTGATGCTGGGAAAACTAGGCAGGGCGACTCGTTGGGATAATTCATCATGGGCTGCATGGTCGTCATGTTTGCCCGAAAAAACTGCATCGCCGCCTCTGTGGCGGTATCCACCCTGTTGATGATAGCTTCTACATTGATCGTGACAGTCGTACGATGTTTGCCAATCCATTGTAAATCTTTTCCGCCCAGTGGGCAGCGCCACGACGTCATTGGGATACTGCATGCAAGTTGAGCCGTATCTGTTCGTATCCATCTGCAATTTGCTCCCAATTGTTCATCATCTGACGATTGGTGACCAATTCTCACGTCACCGATTAAGTATTTACTGACTATCCTGCGATAGATAGATGGATGACTGGCTTTTGGAGGGGGTTCGAGAGGCATCTTCCATGTCGGTCCCAGTAGCACGGAGATCGACAGACCCCTGAGAAAAGGGTGCGCAATAGTGATGACGTCACTAGCTGCACTGCTACACTGCGACGGATCGCCAAGACGGGAGCAGACATCAGACCATCTCCTGTCTACCTACTTACAATTACTTTTAAAGTTGGACCCTGTTTACTTGGTTTTCCTATACATGAATTTATATGTTTAACATGTAAGGGGGACTGGGGACCGGCCCGATTCATTGTTTGCAAATTCCCAATACTGTAATACTTCACTCATGACTGCCCAAGGCTCACGCGCAACAACGAGTTCGTACACTGTGTTTCTGATTGAAAAGTGTGACGTTATCTCCGCTTCTACGGTGTACAGCCATTTAACTGCAAGCATGTCTGACACGGTCAGCTTCAAGTGAAGAACATGGGATTCTAAATGCCATCAAGACTCGACAAGTTCTCAGATTTTTGTATCAAGCAGATTTTTGGGCCGTCACATCAATTCTATACAACATTATCATGCCTATAGTATTCTATACAACATTATCATGCCTATAGTACTGGAATAGATCACAATGGATGCCCATGGGGAGACACTTCCTATACTGAGCAAGCAGGAGCATTTTACACCGTACTTCTAGTCCCTGGTTGCCGAATTCAAAGCCGCATCCGCTCATGTCTTCTCCGCATCCTGTGCTACGCCAATCTTGCTCACATGCCAAAGGGGCCTACCTCTTCTTGTCACCTCCATGCGATGCACCGCAATGGGAAAGGCGATCCCCCTTCCAAGCCTTGCCCCCTCCCCTGACACCGGTTATAATGTCTGAGCGTACATGCTTTTGAATGCTACTGCATGACCGAGTTTTCGGTATCACGACTGCGGGACAGAAATGGGCTCGAAGAAGAAGAAGACGACACCGCCCCCAAGGCCATCCCGTCGAGCACAAGATAGCAGGAGCAGCACAGAAAAGAAGAAGAAAAGCCAAGTATCTGCCCGTGATCATTTTTTGCCTGCCGCCGGCCGGTCGAAAGGATGGAATCGGTTGGATGCGAATACGATCGAGCACTGCCAGTTCTTTTCCCATCACAGACTTTCTTGGGCATCAAGGCTGGCAAGAGGCTGGTTTAGGCGACCAAAAAAAAAAAAAAAAAAAAAAAAAAAAAAAAAAAAAAAAAAAAAAACAATGGCTTTCTTTTTCTTATAGCAGCAGCCCAGCCCGGCCGGCCGGGACTCGAGGCGGGCTCGGAGTAAAGTCCGCACATCTCGTCGTACCCATGATTAGTCCCTATCCCCGCCAGCCGCCAGCCCATCTGATGAGCCGCAACTCTAATTCTCATGGCCCGAGAAGAAACCATGTTTTCCCAGATTCTTGGAAAAAATCGTGCGATTCTACCTTTTACAGCGGAATGCGGCGCCTTAGGCCCGACGCCACCAAAAGAAAGATGTGACACCCCTGTCGCATCTTGGGTCGCATTCGCACACTTATTGCGTTGTATAATCCACAGCCTCGAGTGGTCTATGAGGACTGAAAAGTTCAGCAAGGCTCTGGCTTCAATGTTTGTGATATTGGCGATGAGATGTGCGACGCCGCAGTGGATACATCTTGTTGCCTTGGTTTGTATGACCACTGACAGGCTGAGTCCTGCGCTGGATGATGATCATTCTCCATGTTGAAACTGGCTATATTTTGGCACAATACCCTCCCTCTGGAAGCAACTCCCTATTCAAAACTTGGCCACTATAAAGGGATACTGGGTTCTGTTTTGATCATTTGTGACAGCGTTGAGAACCAAGCACTATAATGATACTGCAACACTTGATTTCCACTGCCCATCAGGCCCGAGAGTTGGACATTGTGGGCCTGACAAGATATTAACGAGGTGTGCAGGCCTTGAAAAGGGGCACGAACGAACAGGCGAATGAGATATGATGAATGCCCCCAAGATCCACTTGTAGCACACCATACAATGCACTTGCAAAGATGCAGCCCTACGAGATGTTTCCCATACCAACTCGTTGATGTTTTACTCCAGGATTTCAATTGATCTGATCATATTTCAGTGCTAAAAAAGTATTGGAACCCACTCAATCAGCGGAAGAGATAGTCCAGTCCAATCAGACGAAGGTATATGGAGCATAAAGTGACCAATCATGACCCGAGCTTGTCAGATCCGACCCACTTGTTCTGGACACTTCTAGGATCTTCCGCCAAACGCCAAGGATTCCAGTAAGCGCGTCCGCGACTATTCCAGAAGTGTCCTGAATAAGCACGTTTGTTCTTGGAAGCCAGTATACACTTCTATACTGCACTAGAAACATCGCCATGGCTTCTGTAATCACAAGACGACGGGCAACAATGGGTCATTTCTCAGCGTTTCTGGAAACCACGGGAAGTTGACGAGCAAACGCCTTTTTGCCTATAAATCCACGACTCCAGGCAGTGTTTGGGGACTTCTCTTCATTCATCAGAACACACAGAACAAAGCAAACAACACTCAACACTCAAACAACTCTTCACATCTCTCAAGAACAACACCTTTGCAGAAGATCTCTCTCAGACTTCTACATCAAATCTCACATCACAAACAAAAATCACAATTTCTTTCAAAATCCTAAACTCAACTACACACCCAACACACAAAATGGCCTCCTTCTTCCGCCCTCAGCACTACTACAACGTCCCCGAGCCCAACTTCCAGGGTCTCTTCCGCCTCATTGACGACTTTGACCGCTACAGCGGCCAGTCCAGCACCGCCGGCGGATCCAGCAAGGCGCGCCCCAGCTTCTTCACCCCCAAGTTCGACATGACCGAGTCCGAGACGGCCTACGAGCTCCACGGCGAGCTGCCCGGCATCAGCAAGGAAGACGTGCACATGGAGTTCACCGACCCCCAGACCCTCCAGATCCGGGGCCGGGTCGAGCGCACCCGCACCGAGGGCAACCCGCCCGCCGGCATCCTCGAGAACAGCAAGTCCACCGATAACAACACCAAGGCCATCGCGGAGCAGGCCGCCGCCGACGACCACGCCGAGACGGCCTCAAACCACTCGCACCACGCCACCGTCGAGGACGACCCGGAGGAGAGCTCCGGCGCCGCCGCATCATCATCATCCAGCTCGACTCCCCAGGACACGCCGGCCACGACCGTGGCCGAGACGGTCAAGCCGTCGGCCCCGGCCAAGCAGGAGAATGCCGGCCACAAGTACTACCTGGTCGAGCGCAACGTCGGCTCCTTCTCGCGGTCCTTCAACTTCCCGAGCCGCGTCGACAACGAGGCGGTCCGGGCCTCGCTGGACAACGGCATCCTGAGCGTCACGGTGCCCAAGGCGCCCAAGCACCAGACGGGTCGCCGCATCGCCATCAACTAAGGGGGTTGCTCATGATACATACATTCAACACGACTTGAGAGGAGGAGGAGTAACGGTATCTTTGTTTTTTTTTTTTTCCTTCTGAATGCATCAGCGATACGAAACTGGGAAGGGTGTCAATATTTGGCATGGCTTCTGGCGTCTCTACGACATTTTTCAACTGCATTTCGGTTTTCGATAAATCTGCTTCCGGGTTCCTTGCCTGTAATAAGCTGTAATAATTGAACGCGAATACAAAAACTTTCAAACATGACTATTCTCTCCTGTGGACAATGTGACTAAAAGTATGACTGACTTATCAACACACATACTCTCTAACCAAAAGACTGGCTTGACATAGTACGACAGGCACATGAACTTGCTCCTTCATCCCATGGCATAGAATTCATGACCACACCGCACCGAGAGCCTTGGCGAGAAGTAATCTTGCAACCCAGCCCTCGGTTCATGTCCAACAAAATTTACTTGTGTTCTGTTGCCAACTTCGTGACTTCTGCTCATTTCTTATGGGGCAATGGTGGATTATCTTGTCTTATCTCCCATACTTGCATGCCACAATGACTTCTCACGTACAACTCAGGCCAAAGCTCTAATCTAGCGATCTCTGCAAAATATATCTCGCGAGAGACAATAGTCCTGCCAGTGAAACCCGGGCAATTTGAACCCTCCCTTCATCCATCCTGTAGTACCTCATTTTCGCTCGCCCAAGCTCTAGAGCGCTCGCCCCATCGCGCCGCGAGTGATTTTCATGATCAAGTGATCCGGGTCGTATCTACTTACCAGCAAGCCCACTGCCTAGATAACCCAGGGGAGCCTCTCTGCGCCGTCAAAGCCGACATGATCCGCCCGAGTCCTTTCGCACACATACACACGCCCTCTCGGCTCGCACTCGGCGGGCCTCCTCGTCCAGGGGTATCGGCGCGTGCCATCTGACATTTTCGCCAGTCCCAGTTCAAGGACGAAGACCCGAAGAAGCAAATTCGAGACCAAGCGCGCGCCGCCATGGTAACTCGAGTGCCCTGCGTGCCCGCAGACCTGGGTCAAGGTTCGAATCCTAAAAAAGAAAAAAAAAAGAAAAAAAAAATAGTCACAGCAGCAACCAAACCCATCCGCCGTCCCCGATCCAGAAGACCAGTAACTTCCCCGCCCATACACCGCCGTATGATTCTCGGGCTTACGTGGTCGGTCGACGAACCACATAAGGCTCCTCTGGAGAACGCCCCCAGGCGTCTGAACTTTCTGCGTGTCCAGAGAGGCCGAAGAGGATCTCCGGAGTCGTCCACGACGAAAGGGGAAAAAGGCCGCCCCTCAAACGGTGTTCTTTGGGGCGGGCAACTGTAATCCATCATGACCAAGTAGGCAGGCAAGCTAGGAAGAGCAGACGCGGACTTCTCTGGCCGCACGCTGTCGGAGAGAAAGTACCAAGGCATATCCCGGGACCTTTGAGGCTACCTCGCTGCTCTGTCCGCATTTGCGGCTGACCAATCTGCACCTGTGCGTTTCCCGGAGCTTGAAAAAACCAACAATACGACGAAAATATGGACGTCGGCGGCGTTGAAAACCAAAGCTGTCCTACACCTTTCCCTTCCCGAGATGAACTTCCTCGAGCCCACCCCGAATTTATCCCCCCAAAGAGCGGTCCTCATCTCCCGTCCTGTAGAGCCTCGTCATGGTGCTCGGCATCCCAGGCTGCAGCGCTGTCCAAATGCGCATCCCCAAGAACATAGACACTCATGGCTACCCGAAAGCAGACGTGGCACACACAGGCCAACACACGATATAGCACCAACTCGACACTCAGCAAGACATCCGGCTCAAGGGTTCGTTTGGTGGGAAAAGGTCATTCGTTGCCGAACATGATCATGCCTCTCACCTCCTCCCGTATCGTCAACGCACCAATGCGGAACGTACAAGAAAATGCTCCTTGGGATCCTCGGCATCGAGTCCCAAATCTCTGCCAGGGGTCCAGCATGAGACTCGACGTCTCCGCCATCTCAGCTAAGGTCATACATTCATATAGGTGGCAAGGAGTCCGGCTACCACCGACCCAGATTCCACGAAACTGTACATCTGTCCGGCTCGGAAACACACTCGGGGCTTTATAACCTGTGCAAATGTCCCGTCAGGTCGTGGCGATTTCTCATGACCAGAGTGAATCTCTATAGGATCGAATCATTCGCAAGTTCGTCGTGGTCTTACCGATCAACTCCGCGATTCTCAAAGTTTTAAATGTCGTTATGAGATATCACTCAATGTTGCGCTGCATTTATCGTTGCCTGCTGCCAATGGGAGAAATATCTAAACTCTCATCACATAATTTGATTCTTGCCAGATGTGTGTTGATATCCCTACCCGATACTTCGGATAATAGTATGATATAAGTAGCATAACTACAAAACCTTACTACTCACTTGCGACTTATACCTATATCGCATCATTCTTATGACCTGCAAAGATTCAAGTAGTCAACCCGAATAATCATTCACATCAAAATCCAAAGAACCCAGTTGAAGGACTTGATACAGCTCTATTATTCAAGGTCTGCGACCTGGAAACACTACTATTGGGGCTGTTCACAGTGTCTATCTCTCGTGGACGGGAAAGACGCCATGACAAGTGAAATTATGTAAAACAAAATGCCAAACACCATGCTGATCTCTACTACTTCGCGCGTATGCCAATTCATCGTCAAAGTCGGGTATCGTCTCCTCGTGCATTAGGTGTACCTCATGTACTGCGTGGTTCCCTCGATCCTGCAAATAGTGGACCGCGACCGGAAAAGGTACAGGAAAAACAAACGAGTCACCCGTGCAACAGCATTGCTGCACACCTGAACACGACGGCCTTCAAGGCCGGGTCGTGGGGGTGGGGGGCTCTTCAGGCTTCGATCGTTCCCTCGAACTGTAACACTCCTACTCTTTACATAGCAGCATAGGCGAGGAAACCGGCGGCGACAACGATGGCGCCGTTGGGGAGGTGCTGGATACCGGTGGGCATGGCGCCGGCCGTGGAGCTCGAGCTCGTGGCGGAAGCGGTGCTGGCAGCGGTAGCAGTTCCGGTACCAGAGGAGGAGCTAGCGGCGCTGGTGGTCGTGGAGCTGCCGGCAGTCTTGGTACCGCACTCGTCAGAGATGCTGGTGGTGCAGTTCTCCTGGCCGGTGGCGTCGCCAGCGTTTGCGCTGATGCAGTTGGCAAAGGCGGTCTCGCAGATGTGCTAGAGATAGGCATGGTGGGTCAGCGGGAATTCCGGCGGCCTGATGATCTTTGCCAAAAAAGACATGGAAGTGGAACTCACGTAGGGCATAGAGTCAGAGTACTCGTTCATGTCGGGAGACGAGCCATCAGTGCAGGTGCAGGTGTAGTCGAGAGTGTCCTGTGACCAATGTTAGGAGATCCCGCCATGTTGTAGATGTTTGAGTGACGGCGCAAGACTTACAACATCGCAGGTGTTGGCACTGGTGCTGCAGATCTGACCGCAGACGTTCTTCTCGGAAGTGCACCAAGAAGCTAGAAGAAAAATCGCATGTTAGCCACATGACATTTCGCTGGGGAGTTGGCGGCAAGCTCTAGGAGAGGAGGAAGAACATACCTCTGGTGGCCAGGGTGACGGAACTGGGGTCAATCGAGAAGGTCGAGTTGCCAGCGGAGACAACAGTGAGAGCCGACAGGGCGGCAACGGCAACCTTGGTGACGAACATGTTGGCGAGAAATGTGATACTGAAGTGTACAGGAAGAGGCGAGTGTATACAGTTGTCGCAAACAAATAAATGCTTCTGCTGCTAGATTCGACAAGCGCGGACTAGAACTCGCGACGCTCGGTTAGCTTTGGGAGATCTGGGAAGTTGACGATGCTCGTTTGTTGTGGGTGGGATTGGAAAGACGAGATATCGGACAAAAGTCGCAGGCGAAGAGAGAGAGCAGACAGAAAAGAGGCAGATGGTGAATCCGACTGTTTCCAAATATGCTTCCGAAACGGGAGGCGACGAGTGGAAGTGACAACCCGAGTGACTGACTGACTGGCCAACAAACACTCACCTGAAATGAAAACAAAGTCTCAGACTCTTTTTCTAATTTTTTCTCTACTTTGCGGAACGGGAACGTACAAATGGGAAACGACGAGAGGAAGAGGGAGGGAGGGAAGAGTCACGAATTTGAAGGCATGGGCAGCAGGTGCGAGGTTAAAACAAATCTGCGAGGGAAAGAAACGACGTCCCCCCCATGTACATCGTACTTACTACATCCGACCTCGACCACGATGCCGCCCACAAACCGGCGGGCAACGGGGGCCACCTGGATGTACCGACCTACAAAGACCATGTGCACTATCACTTTTTTACCTGCCTCCGCTATTATTCCATACTACATACTACACTACCTTGAACCACTCGAGCTATCTAGCCGAAATCCATCCATGTTGCATGGGGATGGGGGAAGAAGAGATGCGCGAAAGCGAAAGCAGCAGGCCATAGCAGTGGAAGGCCAGCATCAGCAGCTCTGCAGCAGCCAGGCGCGCGCCGACAACAGCAACGGCCTCTCTCTTCTGTCTCTCACGATCACTCACCACTTGCCCCGAACCAAACCAGGATGCGACGCAGGCCGACGCACCTCTGCGCATTCCCGCTCCCCCCAACCCTGCTAGCCCGAGCTAGACCCTGTGAGACCCCTGCTAGCATATCAGGCAAAGTACCTAAAGTTTGGCTGTCCAACCTCTCGAGGGCAGCGGTATTCATGTCTGAGTCTCCCATCAGAGTTCAAATGGTACCTAGTTGCTAGTGGCTGGTGGGAGCTCAACGAGAAACATTGCCCAGTGCTGGGTGCGTCGGCAGGTGCGATTGGCGAATCAGAATCCGGCGCCCAGAAGCTCGTTGGAGTCGTTGCGGTTGCCAGAAATTCGCTAGTGTCTTTTCTTAGCTCCAGTGGCAGCTCGATAATTGTAGCGTCCTTCTCGATAAGACAGCTGGTCATCCACCAATAGCACGAGAGGCCCGCACCATTCTGACCAGGAACAGGCCGGTGCCTCAGCAGAATACGCGGCTCGCTCAACTCTTTTGGCGTGTTTTTTTTTTCCTTGCCCTTCCTCCGCTGGGCTGGTAGCGTCCAGAGTAGCTTCGTTGCCGGAGCTCTCTCTCGATCCATTGACAAGACGTCTCCAGAAAACACAAGAAAATAGGCCGACCGACAACTGACCATTGCCCCCGAACAGACGGCCAATGCGTACTACTCACAGTATCAACGACATCATCCTCAGCAACGGCGCTGTTCCTCGACAGGCATCAAGCTTGCGAGAGGTTTTAAGTGCCTACAGAAAGAGATCTCTTGGCTCACACTCGAAATGTGCCATTGCACCCAAACCAGAGCTGAGCGCTTTCGTAAATGCGGAGAGGGAGATGCACACGCACGACGGGCGCAGCAAGCACATGCATCGATCATTGCATGCTTTGCAGGCCCATGATTTTCGAGACCTGGATCCATCCTATCTGAGTTCACATGACGAGCGCACACGCACGGCGGCGAATTCGATACGAAGCCCATGGCAAAGTATGGGCACCAAAAGGAACCTAGCTCGACTCGACTGGCCGGTGGGCGAATGGGGTGCAGCCACCGCGCTGCCGAGACTCCCGTTCAGACATCAACCGCCAGACTCCAATGTCTCTCTTCTCTCTGTCGCGCTTGTGCTCCTGTGCTCTTGTTGTCGCTTGTGCTCGTGCTGGTCCTGAGAGCATGATCTTCCCCTGTTTCCAAATGCCGGTCACGATTGCGCCAAATAACAAAAAAACTATCAGTGCGACAGACAAGCATACATATCCCATGCTCATGGACTCATATCCTGGTCGGAATGCGAAATTGAGTCAACTAAAACCAAGTCTGTGAGCCCGAGGGACTGCAACGGCGCTACCTGCCTACCTTTACCTGAGAACTGGGACGTCTCTTTTCGAAAATTTGACCGTCAAATCTCGGTGCAATGATCCTTTTTCGCCATCCATGGGAACATCACTAGCCACAGCTATGTAGCCACCACATTCAGACATGGAGGGCTCCAATCTCGTAGATCCGGCTTTAATGACCGAAAAGCTTGGCACTGCCTGATTTCACCTTATTAAGTTGGTGCGACCTTCATCTCGTCACTCTCTCACACATATGAAACGACAGTATATTGTGCCAAAATACAATCTATTATACATTACCCCAACCCATGTGCTTTTTTCTGCTCGGTTGGGGTTGGAGAAGGACAAGTCTTGATCTGGTGTAGCCAGGGGCCCTTTGTCGTCGGGTCGAGTCCAACGAGCAGGTTGACCGCTTAACCTACGATATACGGTACACGACACTAACTGTACGACGGGAACCGCATTTGACCTCGGATCAACAACGATCGGTCGGCTTGGTCCGATGAGCCATCCGCTTTCAGATAAACCGTCTGGCATCTGCCCACATATGGAGAAAGTTTTTTGACAGAAAGTGGAACAGTCGTCGCAATTGAGATGGGTTTTCAGGTCGCCAGGGTTCCATTCCCAACTGTGCGAATTAGCTCGAGCAAACTTGAACCTTGTCGCCCAACGCTACCAACCGATAGACGCTGCCGTTGGCTTTCTCGCACGTACCGCCTCGAAAAAGAAACTTCTCTTGGCAGCAATTTCCGCCGTCGGCCTCCCATGTCTCCGCTCTGGGCACGCCCACATGCACGAAAGGAGATTGAAGACATTCACGACCTCATGGTCATGCAATCTTCTGCCTCGTGCGGTGGTGAGACCAACCTTTTGAGTAGCATCATTCCTATTCCGCAGATTACGTGTCACTTCTTGCATATTACTTCTTTCAATGGTACAATCCTATTGTGCGGGTTGGCGGGTCATTGTTCGAAATGGACGATACTTGCTTGGTCCCCCCTCGACATGGACTGGTAGCCAACAATATCCAATCGCAGTGATGATGATGCGATTGAGAATACTCCGTACTTTACACATGCCGCCATTCTACACCAAAAGGGCGCACGATGCATTTTGGGTTGGCCTCTTGTGCATTTCACCCAAGAGTTGTCAGAACTCGATGTCTTATCTGACGCGGTCTTCTACTCCGTAGATGAACCATGATACCTGCCGCGACGTGCCGAACTGACCGAACAGCCAGATAAAGTACGCAAACACGGGCTGAAGGCTGAAGCATCTACATGGTGTGCCATGTATGCCGTACGTGGTTGCGCTATCACGAGAACCAATTGATGCTCAGACTCCAAGCTTTGGGCATATCCAGAACAGAGTGCCTCGGATCCAGTCTTTTTGGTGACAGAACAATAGTTTGTTAGTGCCCAATGACCAGACGTGTTTTCGGCATCAGGTTCATGGAGATCGCAATTAATTTCAGGTGCCGGAAGCAAGGACCACGGGACCCGGCAGCGGAGAGGCAGAGAGAGAGGTTCGGGCCTCGGGCTCTCAATTGTGTCGCGGCCGGACCTGGACCTGCAGCAAAGGTTACCTAGCGAGCTCCTCTCGGCGGATCTCTCTTATGTCGTTTCCAACCGCAGTTTCTGTCAACAAAGGCCGGACCATTAGCTCAGCGGTAGAGCATCTGATTCCAGTTATCGGGACATCCAGAAGGTCGTCCGTTCAAATCGGGCATGGTTCAAATCCATCCGGTCTCACCGTTCCTTTTTTTGACAACTTTTTTGTTCTAATTGCTTTTTCACCAACCCCGCGCACCATTGTGTGCGTGATGCATCAATATGACAGACTATTATTACTAACACAGGCCATAATCTACAATGCGACAAATCTCTAGGTATATCCTTACTTTTTGCGAAATTTTATTGCAACGCAAAATCAAGAGCGCCAGCTTCAAAAGAAGAATCACTCGAATTCATGATCGATGCATATTCTATGCAACCACATCAGAGCTCAAAGGCAGACCAGATCCAACGATGCGTACTAATAAGCGCCGATTATAGTCCAGACTAACCAGCGAAATGCAGAAGACTTCAATCTCAACCAAGCGTTAGTTATCCCGCTTTCGCGGGCACTTACTTGTGACCCTTCTGGGCGAGTTGGAGAGCATCACCACCATCGATGCAAGCCAGTCAGAACATCTGGACGCATTCTCGCACCCAAGATTGGTGGCTATACAGTTCGATTGTAGTCTTGGGAGTACAAGAGCTTCTGATGCGAAGTCTTTCGCGACTGCATTTGACACCTTCATGCTCCGGTCAAAAGTCAGGCAATGCCACTGCCGACATTTTTCATGCCGGATCTCTGGACGGTTCCTTTCTATACTTGTTGTATTTGAGCGTGAGCCATTACAACGCTTCTTTACAAGTTGGCCGGCTCTCGATGAGGTCGCCGCGCCTCTGGGTGAAAGTCGCGCCGTACGTAAAGCATATGACTATCGCGAGTACCCAAGAGCGAAGTATAACTCCCTTTGACGAACTCGCTTGTCTGAGAGATGAAGTGAAGACATCTATTGAGTCTCTGTCATGAGCTTGACTGCAAAGCCTGTTACTACTAGAGACTGGTTCGGATATAAAATCAGAACAGGAGGCGCCAATTTTTATAGCGCCGGAATCTTAACTGTGCAGGATCAAGTGCACCGAGACTAATTCCGAGCCGAATGCCACCATGGTGAGCGCTCATTCGAGTTGCATCTCACAAGGAAAGTGGTGTATGGCGAGGTCTCGCAATTGGGTTGCACGACTTGCTCTTTATAAGTGGCCAGGCCAAGTGGCCGTGTGGGTATGTCGTCCTTCCATTGCTTCCACTGCGAAAAGAACATGAAGCTCACTGCCCAATAGAAACACAAGCCGCTGTCAAAAAGACAAAACGTATGCGAGTCAATACAGATGTCAGATCGTAGTACATACACGAACTGACAACCGGATCTGATCTGGGACGGGCCAGGCCGCGGCATGAATTCGCACTCAGCATTCCAGCGCAGAGGCACGCTAATAATAACAAGAAGAGGAGCCGAGCGAAGAAGGAAACATGGGCGACGAATCACAATGCCGAGCTGCGCCCCAGATTTATACCCTGTCCGTGAAACTGCCAAGACTCATCCCGGGAGTTCGGTGTAACGACAGAACGAGCAGAGAAATTCCCGTTGATCGAATGTTCCATCTTGGCTGCCACTCCAGCCAGTCAAATGATGGACGACTCGAGACTATTACACCACCGATACGACGCTGACAACCACAAGTGTCAGCACCGAGGCTGAAAGGAGTAGTCGCGCATAGGTGATGCCGACACACATTCGTGCCTTTTCAGGACGAGGCAGAGCCCAGCCGGCTATTGTGGCACCTCTTGGCTCCTCATGTCTGGTGGAGACTCCCTCGGGAACCGGTTAGCCTCTCTGCTTGGGACGCTGCGTAACGTGACGCCGGCGTGTCTTTGAGTCTCAGACTGATTGGGGTCTTCCACTCGAAGGGGGATGCCCATACACTCCAACACGCGGCTGTTCAAGGTTCTGCCTCCCTGCAGAGGCTACTCACTCGCGCGGCTTAAAGATGAAAGGATCCTCGGTCTCCTCTCTTCCACGCCCTCCCGTTGGAGGAAATGCTGTCGACATGGCCCGAAAGACCGGACTGCTACTCTAAATGCAACCTTTTCCATCGTGGAACCTGGGGAATGGCGCAGAGCCGCCGGAGGAACTCGTTCACACGAGTGAATAGGGGGATGAACTAAGCAAGCCAGAGGGATACTTCGGATGATATATCTTGGAGACGGGCCCCCCGTTACGTCTGTCGTCTGATCAGCCTCTTGGTAGCCAGTCTCTCATTCCCCAATCAGTGCTTTGCCAAGCTTTTGTTTCTCCAAAATGTTGTTTCAATCCGCACTTCTCAGTCTCTGCGCTGGGCTGACCCAGGCAGCCTTGACATACAAGGGCGTGGACTGGTCCTCGGTCGCCGTCGAGGAGGCCTCGGGCATCACCTACAAGACCACGAGCGGCACCGCCGAGGCGCTGGAGAAGATTCTGGTCGACAGCGGCGTCAACACGGTCCGGCAGAGGGTGTGGGTCAACCCGTCCGATGGCAACTACAACCTCGACTACAACGTGGCCCTGGCCAAGCGCGCAAAGGCCGCCGGCCTCAACGTCTACCTCGACCTGCACTACTCGGACACGTGGGCGGACCCGTCGCACCAGGCCATCCCGTCCGGCTGGCCGACCGATGTCTCCAACCTGGCCTGGGAGGTGTACAACTACACCCTCGACGTCATGAACGCCATGAACGACGCCGGCGTCTCGCCCTCGATCGTGTCCATCGGCAACGAGATCACGGCCGGCATGCTCTTCTCCACCGGCAGCACCTCCAACATGTACAACCTCGCCGAGATCCTGCACTCGGCCGCCTACGGCGTCAAGGACAGCGACCTGGCCACCACCCCCAAGATCATGATCCACCTCGACAACGGCTGGAACTGGGACACCCAGGAGTGGTGGTACACGAGCGTCCTGGCCGAGGGCCCCCTGTCCACCTCGGACTTTGACATCATGGGCGTCTCCTACTATCCGTTCTAGTAAGTTTTTTTCTTCCCTCTTCTCCTCGTTCCCGGCGAGACACTTTTGTCTCAGTATATCCTTTTTGCAACCGGCTAACATTCCTCGTCACAGCAACTCGGCCGCCACGCTCGCGAGTCTGAAGACCAGCCTGACCAACATGGCCAGCACGTGGGGCAAGGAGATCATGGTCGCGGAGACCGACTGGCCGACGTCGTGCCCGTCGCCGGCCTACGCCTTCCCCAGCGACCTGTCGTCGATCCCCTTCTCGGCGGCGGGCCAGACCACGTTCGTGCAAAAGGTCGCCGCCGTCGTCGCCGCCGTCTCTGGCGGCTCCGGCCTCTTCTACTGGGAGCCCGCCTGGGTCGACAACTCGTCCCTCGGCTCCTCGTGCCCCTACAACACCATGTTCGAGTACCCCGGCACCGCGCTGTCGAGCTTGGCCGTCTTCAAGACCATCTAAGCGGGGGTAGGAATCGGGGGGTTGCCTCCCTGTATTCATCTGTTCAATTGCACATAGTAGTTTCTTCGAACCCTTATTTTCTGTATATACTTGCGTCGCAAATAAAAGACACAACCCACTGCTTACCCAAGAAGATTTTGAAACAATATTCGAAAACAGTCAAATGTCAGATCGTGTGTCTCCCATTGTGCCTTTTCCCACCGGGTCCCTCTCCTGCCCGGCCGGCGCGCCTTTGTTCAATCCGGCATGTCTCACTTCCCGCATTTCCCTTAATAAAGAACATCGAGTCGAGCTTAGTCATATCTCGACCCTCGATCTTTGGAATGTGTTTTGGAATCACACAGGCCCACGCGCCAGCGCAACGTTTTTTTGCCGCTTGCGAGACAATGAAAGCGGCCACTTTTGCGTCCGGGTCGGAGGGACGACGGCAGGGCATACGTGAGATGGCCCTCTCCCAGAAAAATGTTTTGACCCAAAGTCTTCCCGAGGATGTGGAACATCAACATGAACGAATAATGGAGGAATTGTTCTCGTAGCACTTCCCTTTTTGTTGTTCTCCTACCCCTCAGTTCCGTACAGTCCTCTTATCCCCCATTCGACATCCTGGTCAGAGCAACACTGCTTCATTATCCTCTACGACCGATACTGTTACAAGTGCAAAGAAAGATGTGGTTGAGGGAGATCACCTCGGAGACGGGCACGCCCAGCCCGTCGAGGGTCGCGCCGGTCACGGCGACGCCCAAGATGACGGCGCTGGCGACCCTCCCCGTCCATTTCAACACGGAGGACTTCGTCATGGGCCCGGATACATGTGGCTTTACATCGGGGAACACAAGTAAGAGATGATACTACTGATACACTGAGCACCTTGATTCTGACTATATCGTATAGTTACGTGTACCAACCCGACCGATTACTGCATGAACATCGGCGACTACCGCGGCTGCTGTGCCGGCGGCATCGATCAGTGCAGCGCTACCGTTTATACGACGTGTCAGGAGGGACTGGATAATGCCTACGAGGCTCATGTCCTGTACTGGTAAGTCGAATCATGGAATCTTGGAGGAAGAAAGATTCCACTCTTGTACTCTCCATCGAGGTAACCATACTAACACAAGAGCAACAGCACCGGCGACTCCCCGGCTTGCATGACACACTACTACACCACCGAAGACATCCCGGGGCATACCTATACAAACGTGGCGTGCGGGACAAGCGATCTCTTCGGCCAGCTATTTCCCTACCCGCCCGAGCTGATGCCGACGACTTCAGCACAACCGATCAACAGCACCACCCTGTCCTCCGACACGGACAGCACAGACAACGAGAGCAGGCCCGTCCCGACCGGGGCCATCGTCGGTGCCATCGTCGCCGCCATCATCCTCGTCATCTTCCTGATCACGGCGACGGTCTGCTTCGCGCGGCGCAAGCGCTCGCAGGCCCACCTCAACACGTCGGCCGCCAAGGCCGCCCGCGGAGGCAACAGGAAGGGCGGCGTCAGGCCCGTCGACGCGCTGCCCGCCGTGGTGCCGAGCGCCGGAGGAGGCAACGAGGCCGCCGACGTCGAGCGGAGGCGGCGCCTGCGCCTGTCCACGATCCCCGAGGTCCTGAGCCCCACGTCGCCTACCGGCGGTGGTGGCGGGAACATGTCCCGCAAGTTCAACAATTCCAAGTCCGCCCGGCGGTCGTACGGGCCCGACTGGCCGCTCGGCTCGGCGGACCCGCTCGAGTCGCACCCGATGCCGCTGCCCCCTCCGCCGCCGCCGCCGTCGGCGCAGAACACGCCCGACCCGGAGAAATCGGGCGGCGAAGAGGCGCCGCAGACCCCGCGGCGGTCGATCCCGACGCTCAACCTCTTCGCGGCGTCGCCCACCGCCAAGAGCCACAAGAGAACGGGCTCCGCGTCGCAGCCCGTCAGCCCCAACGGCGGCGACGACAATACCCTAAAAGTATCCCCCGTCACGCCCGACTCGGCGCGCGTCATGCTGCAGAGCCCGCGCCTGAGCTACCACCCGGTCAGCCCGATGGACGCGGCTTTTAATGATGAGGTGGAGCGGCGGGTGAGCCGGCTGGAGGGGGCGGGGCCGGCCGACGCAGACGAGACCAACAGGTCGGGCGAGGTGTCGCCGATCGACGACGACGACGATGACGACGTCGACGGCGCCAGACATCCCCTGGACAACAGGCTGAGCCTGATCTCGGTGCCGACGGTGAGCGAGGACGGGGCCAGGCTGGATGATATCGTCAGCCCGGTGAGTCCCCAGGAGGAAGAGCACGAGGAGAGGAAGAAGGTGGAGGAGGAGGAGGATGTGGAAAAGAATGAGGATGAGGTCGAGGAGGCGGGCGATGTGAGTCCCATGTCGGTCAGTCCGATTGAGAGCCGGAGGAGCAGTGTGAGGAAATAGGCCTTTTGATGCTTCTGTGTACGATGTGATGGAAACCCTTTATTGTTTTGGGAATTTTATGGATCTGGTCTCGTAAATTGGGCAGGCTTGGATGGATTATTTGGCGAGTCCTGCGTGTTTTGGACAGATACACTTCTTGTACCTCACATTTTTGGATATTACCCCGTAATGATATTCTGCTTTTATTGCATCGTTGCTGTGCTGAGCCTGGGGCACGGTTAAATGACATCATAATGGACATCTATCCGATAATTCTCAATAGTTTGTCTCTCTTATCAGACAGATTCGAAGTGCATCGTGTATTACAATGCCTCTTTGTTGTCCAGCCACGGAAGAACGACTGTACTTCAAAATGTGCTCCTTGACTCGATTCAATTCATCGAGAGATCTTCTACATACCTAAGAAGTGACCTGGACAGCAGTTTTATTCATCTCATCAATTAGTGTCTCGTTTGCATAAGTAAATGCACATGGGAAGCTTCAACACTCTGGTTTTCTTTGTCCAGAGCTTCCATTAGCACATCAGCAAAAGAGGCAGTGCCGACCAACTTTCTGGAAAGGCTAGTTCCCAAAGTGCAAAACCCCGAACCACAACCGGAGTCCCTGTCAACGACATGATTCTGAAATCGTTTTGCTCGGCCATTTTGTTTGCTCGACTATACTTAGGTATGGAGCAATAAACTTGAGTCTTGACAACAAGTTTGGTGCGGCAATTTGAGCTCTCGCATATAGATGATCAATACCCATCTGTATCATATATAGAAGTCGTATCACAAACATAAAATGTCAGATCCAAGACGAAATGGCTTACGCGGCTTCCAAGGAAAGTTTTTTTTTTTTTTTTGTATAGAACGTCACGTGACATGTATATATAATCCGACCAGGGTCGACCGACAGACAACCCCTCGCCATTCGCCGCCACCCATTTCCAACTGCCCAAGAAATTAATACAGAGTCCACACGATTTTTATATATCCCGGTCATGCAAAAGAATAGAAAACGCATCGCCTTTCGTAGCAAACCCCTGTCAGGCCGCATGCAACAGCTCAAGACGACGGCGGCGCCGTGGAAGCCCCGGGGGGCGTTCCGCTTCTTCGACCTGCCGCCCGAGATCCGGCGCAAGATCCTCGAGGGCTACGTCCAGGACGAGCGCACCAGCCACCGGGACGTGCTCAACCTGTTCTACACGTGCGGCCCGCTGTACGCCGAGGCGGCCGAGCTTTATTTCAATGAGGTCCTCGAGGACACGACGTCGTCCCGGGGCCGGCCGGCGCCGTTCCTGACGGGCGCGTGCTCGCGCGTCCGCGCCCGGCGCTACGTGCGCCACCTGACCATCGAGTTCGAGCTCCAGGACCACATGCACCTGTTCGCCGAGCGGTACGCCGCGTCCGTCCGCGACATGGTGGACCACGGCAAGCTCGAGCGCCTGCACCTCGTCATCTCGACGCACTTCCCCTCGTCGGCCTTCTGGGGCGGCGACCCGATGGACATGATGTACGACGAGAAGCTGCTGGGCGCGCGGCCCGGCCAGCCCGACCTGGTGGCGCCGCGGTTCGTCGCCGAGCCCGCGTTCCAGGGGTTCCTCGAGTTCCTGCGCGCCGCCAAGGTCAAGCAGATGGACGTCGTCGTGGATGCGTACGACCACCACTGGGTCTGGTGCCCGTTCCACCGCAAGGACCCCGAGGGTCGGCCGTGTAATGGGAACTGGAAGAGCCCTGGCCGCCTGCTCGTGGTGGACTGGAAAAAGGCCGTGAATGCCATGCTCGGGCTGCGGACGAGTGATCATGTTGACAGTGGGGATAAGAAGCCTGATTCGTAGATGTTTCGCATGTCTTCAGCTTTTCTTTGCAATTTTTGGGTTGGGAGTTTTTAAGCATTTGCATTTGGTTCATCGCTGCTTTCACAAGACTACCTAGACATATACATACATATATCTGACCAGTAACCACAGCCACCCGAGACCGTTCACATCATCTAACCGCTCATAAAACCATGAATAAATCCCTCGCACCTCTTTAGAACCCACGAACACTAAACGGAGCATTCGGGCTGCCCATCATCTTCAAGATGCCGTCGTACAGCTCCCGCCTCGCGGCGTCGGCGTCGTGGTTCTTGACGGCGAGCTCCCCGACCGGAATTTCCTCTTTACCCTCCTGCAATCCCGCCCAGGCGCCGTCGATGAAGGCCGCCAGCGGCATGCCAAAGTGGCCCTCGCCGCGCGCCACCAGGTCGGCCTGCGAGCTGTGCAGGTCCGTCTGGACGGCGGGCGGGATGATCTCGACGACGCGGACGTGCTTTGACTTGTCGTCGTGCGCGAGCTGCGCTCTTAAAGTCCACAGGATGCTGTGCAGCGCCGCCTTGGTCGCGCAGTAGTTGGCGGGCCGCGGGATCGGCACGAACGCCAGCCCCGACGTCACGGCCATGAGGCCGACGGGCTTGGGCGCTTGGGATTGCAGGTGCGGCAGGAAGGCCGCCATGAGCGCCACGTACGACGTGTAGTTCGTCGTCAGCTCGTCCTGCACCGAGGCCAGGTCGATGGACGCCGGGTTGGTGAAGTCGAGGGTGCGCTGGACGCCGGAATTCAGAATAACACAATCAATGTCCGGGTACTGTTTGGTAAGAGATGCGGCCCAGTCCTTGATCCCGGCAATGTCGGTAATGTCGAACTGCGAGGCCGCCGCCTTGTCGGCGCCGTGCTTGGCCACGAAGGCGTCGAGGCGGTCCTGCCGCCGGCCCGTGCCGATGACGAAGACGCCGTTCTCGATCATGCGCTCGGCCAGGGCGAGGCCGATGCCCGAGGTGCAGCCGACCATGAGGACCGTCTTGTACGTGAAGGCCATTTTTGATTGTTGAGATTTCCGTCGTGGAAAAGTCTAAAGGATGATTCTTGCTGTGAAGAAGAAATAGGAACGACGCTTCCGAGAGAGGTTGATCTGTTGTCAAGATGTGATGTCACCGGAACAGAAACACTCAGCAGTCGAATTGATTTTGTTGCAAGTCACAACTTTTCTTTCAACATTTATCTCGAGCAAATAGCCAACAGATATATACTCATCGTCGAGGAGGAGGAAACGTCGGAGCTAGTAGGGGTATAGGATGCCGATATCCTAGTCTCCCGCAATACATACTCCATGACATAATACAAGAAGAACACCCCACCTTTCAAATGCCGGGCGTGGGATATGTACGGCAATCTACGAGGTAGTTCCCCATAAATATTGAGAAGAAAATAGTAGGGCGCACTTCCTTTTTCGAGTATGTTAGCATATCGGATTTGGTCGATACATATTTGTAACCTCGCGCTCCGAACGACCCTATTAACTCCGGTCTGCCCCGTCCGCGGAGTTTCCTGTTTTCCAAAAGTGCGGCCCGCGGCCCGCGGCCCGGACATCTATTTACCCCCGATCTTTCGTACGAGCCTGTGGTTTAGAGAGAATCATTAATTCATTGTTGCTCAATTGGAAAGAAGCTGTACAATCGGCTTCTTGGGGACTAAACTCCGTGCTCGTGCCAATTATCTTGGCTCTGCACAACGATAGCACTCACAATTGACAATTCAGCGCGATAACCCCGTCCAGCTAGGATATCGTCAACGCCCACTTGCTGGGAGCAGAGTTGAAGGACGGATATGAGGAAATGGTCTTTCGTATTCTGGCCGCACATGTATAATATCCATGTGGAATTAATCGAGCGCAAATAATTGTAATCTATTCAGATATACATGTACATGCGTGCATCTACCGACCGCTAAACTTGTCAACCTTGACCGTCCGGCTAGCAGCGTCACCCAGGAGGACCTTGGCGATCATATTACCCGTGGTTGTACTGGTCGTGCCCTGGTAGAGCGTGTACTCGCCCGCGGTGCCGTACTCGGTCATGGCGACGGTCTCGTTGACAATCTGCTTTACAAACAAGCCGCTCACGGCCGTGGGGACGTATAGGGTTGCTGTCATGCTGCTGCCATCCTCCGGCTTGAGCGATGTCAGCGCTGCCGCCTTGATGGTGAGCTTCGAACGGCTGCTGCTCGAGCTCTGCTTGGACAAGATGAATATTTCGTCGTTGATCGGGTACGTCTGGTCCTCAAAGTTGAGCTGCGACGTCCCCGGCGAGGCCGTGGTGCTGTTGAAGCTCCAGTACTTTGTCTTGCCGAATAGGGACGTGCCGCTGCCCGAAGACGTGCCCGTAGTCTGGTCTGCTGAGGTGCCATCCGTGCCTGAGGTCGTATAGGTCACGGTGCTCGGGGGCGAGGTGCTGGTGTAGAGGTTTCTGATCAGGCCCGACACGGAGACGTTGCCCGACGCGTTGACATCCATGGCCACATCGACGGCCTTCCAGGTCATGGGCACGATCGGGTCGGAGAGCTGTACATCGGCTGGAACTGTGTCGATCATGCGCTCAAAAAGGGATAGGCAAGTGGCTTGGAACGCTGCCTCCTCGGAGAGGGCCTTCATGGTCTCATTGTTGTCGGATGTGTAGAGACGGAGGTCTGAACGGTCTTCCTCGTTGGGTGCCGTCACCAGAAGACCGCCCTGTTGCCCCGTGCCATCAAGACTGCATCACCATTAGTGTCTGCTGTGTAGTGCGTGTGATACGGCCATCATGTCTTACTATTCGTTGATGACACTCGCGTCAAAGTCGGCTGGGGTGTCGTCGAACCCTACTCCACCGTTCAAGCTATGGCAAGATCAGTACTTGCATTCATCTGAGAAAGTGAACAAACAGGCACTTACTTGTTGCTGCTGACAACACTCTCGTCGACAATTTCAGGGAAGTTACTGTAATGAATGCGTCCAAGAGAATGGCCGCAGGCTCTACAGATATGATTCAGTACTTGGTAGCAATATTAGTATGAGGATTCTCCTCACGTCAATGCAATTGTTTCGGCCTGGTTGAAACCTGCTGCTTCGAACTGGTTGAGAGTAGTCTCGATATCTGTCGTGGGCTCTGGTACTCCCGAAGGACCAGCTCCGAGGGCATCTTTCCTGCCCGCACGCAGAGCAATATCGCCTACTGTAGCTCCGCAGGTCGACAATGAAGCGACAAGACCCTGTCATGATTAGTGATGTCCGAACAGAAGTGCCATGGTTCATACCAGTGCAATGTTGTCTGCCATGCTCATATAGCCAGTTATTGTCTAGATATATACTTTAGTATGGTCACATTTCCGTTTGATTATTGGTCACACTGACAGGTCCCATCTATTTACGATATAGGTTAGCATTTTCCACTTCCTGTTGTCCATATAATTGTTTGAAGACTCACAAATCTCAGGGTATCCTCAATGAACTGTCCCGGGTTCTCAGCACGGTCACCTTCGTAACCAATGGAACCGTCGACACCACTGATATTTTGTTAGCAAATGTTATACACGGTAGCCTCCGTATTAACCACTCACCCAGTTCCTGCAGCAAGGTTTGCCGTAATGGCATCATGGAACGCCATGCGGACCCATTGGGCAGAGCTCTGCTCGCCTCTTTTGCTGCCACCGCTGGAGAAACCAACGTAGTTGCTGCAAGGCGTCACGGCGTTGATGAAGCCATCACTGTTGGTGCCAGAGTTGTCAACGAGTACGTGCTCCATCTCCTCGTAGATATCACGGGGGTCGATGCCATTGTAGTACGCCGAAGCTGAGCTCATAAAGAGCTGAACAGCTGGAAGAAATCGGTGAAGAGAGTGCATAGTGTAAGCGAGAGTGTAGGTCTGACGACTGAATACCGATGCTTCTGCGGTGATCTGAGTGTCCGTTTGAGCTCGCTTCAGCACCTTTATATAGAGAAGCGAGAAGGAACTACTCTTGTTGCTTCTTACTCGCATCACGAGAAGGCTAAAGAGTCAAATCCCATCAGGTTACATTGCCTTGGGCCAAAGCATCGGTCAGTTCGCCTGCAAATTGTAGAGCTCGCGGCTTGACGCGCTTGGCGAACCCTGAGGACGTGCTTCTGGCCCTGTTGAATACAACGTCAAGTTGCAAGACATCCTGTCGCCACGCCTTGCCACATGTGCAGCGCCGGTGATGGAGTCCGAAATACCGAGCCGTCTCTCAAGAGCTACCAGTGAGGGTTGAGGCATTCAGGTGGTCAACAAATCTCGCTGTGCTGACTATACGCGCGTCTGTTCAAATAGTTTCATCTTGGCAAGACCCTTGGATACTACCGTCTGCATGCAGGTTAGGTATGACTGTAGCAACGGACGGCGGCTATCAAGAAATGTAATCAGCATGGCAGCTCTCCTCGAATAGCAGGAAAGCGTTTGTAATATGTTCTGTCACGGATGCTGATAACCAGTCGATCATGAGTATACTGCCCTACGAGCTCTTTTGATACTAGTCATGACTGGGCAGGTTCCTGCATTTCTTGACAAATCGTGGCTGGCGAGCATAACCATACACTGTCAAGGAACTCACCTGACCTATAAGGATCGCCGCCCTCCATTTAAGCTTAAGTTGAAGCTTGGCTCAGCTCCTCTCGAGTGGCTTTTGTTGTCGCCGATCGAATTGCCCAATACAGGAGGTAAGCCGGGCGAGCAGGTGCGCCTGTTCAAATCTCCATCCCACCAGGAGCAACAAAACCGGAGGGCCGGAGAGCTTCAAGGTTCTCTGCTTCTGCAGGGCCCTTCGAAAACTTGAGAAAACTTGACCAGTCATGTCAATGTAGTTGGAAATGTAGTACGATAGGAACATGCCGGCTGGCCATTCAGAGCGAGTCGTGCCGTTCTCCGATTCTATTTACAGCTGTATGCAGCATGTATGGTTCAGGGGCGTACATGAACCCTCATTCGCTTCCTGTCGTAGGTCGTGGAAAAATAGATGGCAACATCTTGCTGCGATGAGAGTCTGCTGCAGCCGTGTAGTGAGAACAGTCTCGACGTGGATATTTCAAATGATACTCTGCGCAGCCTCAAAAAATCCCACCTCTTACCTTGTAGCATGCCCGAGGTCCGATCTCCAGGGAAGACCTATAATACCACCGGGCACCCACATTCCGCAGGTTGAAAAACTTCCGAAGCCATTCAGGGCCTGGGAATCGAAGACACCGTTGGATCTGTCCGCGTGGCCCGGGTGGGTCTCTTAATATGCAAATTCCAGGTTCAAGATGGAAAAGCAGAAATTCAAAGTCCCATGAGCTGTCGGCCGAGAGCAAAACGGAAGGTCGACCGCTGCGTATGGCCCGGTAGTGCCTGTTACAGGCCGTGCTCCCGCTGTGAACCGGCGCTTGAAGACGGCACGGTAATGTTTTCGCATGTTTCCTAGTAGACTGTAGGATATGGCCAGAATCGCCTTGTAAGTGGTCAGAATCATCGTAAGAATGAAAATTCCGAGCGTCGTCAAGAGTTTGCGCGATTCCAAAGCGAATTGCTGCTATTGGTCATTCGATGAACTGGGATCAGCTGAAGGGTATGCTTCGTTCACACTGCACCGCTGGTCGTATTTGGCGCTGGAATGAGGGCTGGGTAGAGCCAAGGCCTGAGCACGGGACCATGTTTGCAAATGCCAAAGCTCCATGGTGATCGGCGCGACGCATTTTTCCATCTGCGAAATTGTTCACGATATGAGATCCGTACTGTGTAATGTAAAATTCCAGGAGTTTCTAATAATAAAAAAAAGAAGAAGAAAAAGCAATGAATGCCTGCTGTTAATCCACAAAATACGTCAGATATCTTGTAGAAGGAGCTTGGACTTCCCAACGCTCATAGCGCCTGCCTGCTCCCTATCGCCAGGTCCCAACGCTCTTACCTTTTTAGTGTGAATACCTACCTAGGTAGCTACTGCCCCGCGGAATGGTCTTTTGAAACTTGAACAAAAACTTGGGTATAATCTGCACATACCACCACTGTGTAGCTGCGGGAGAACGCCAACCGAAGCACATCGCCATCTCTCATCATGGCGACCAAGGACAATGTCGAGATCAAGCAATCTCCCATTACCGATTTTGGTCGCGGACTCTTTGCAACAAAGGACTTTCGACCCGGAGACGTCGTGCTTTCCATCGACCGCCCCCTGGTGGCCGAGGTCGATGTAGACCGCATGCTGGACAGCTGCGGCTGGTGTTTGCAGCGCGGTGCAACCGACCCAATGGAGCGCCAATACTCGGCTGCAATGGGCCTCCCGACTGGCTTCGTCGAGTGCAAGGCCTGCAGTGGATGTCGCCGGGTCGCGTACTGCTCAAAGAAGTGCCAGAGCAGGGCCTGGAAGGCCGAGCACAAGTACGAGTGCAAAGTCCTGGCCCCAAGCGAGAGGCCAGCCCTCCCCGACGCAGTTCGAGCAGTCATCAAGCTGCTGGGACGCCTCAAAGCGGAAGGTGACAAGGACGGCAGAACGAAGGAGGTTCTGAGCTTCCCTCCATTCGCTGGCGGCCAGGGCCTGGAGGATTTCGCCCGCAGGGACAAGAAGCTCTTTGACGATTTGAGCATGATGGGCTTCGCTGCGTGGAAGTATGTCGGCGAGCCAAGTTTGCCCGGCGCTGATGCGCAGAACATTTCCAAGGCTTTCCTGTTCAACGTTCGTACCCGACTTTCAAACCTGCTTCGCTTGGACTTGGACATCATTAGGCTGACCGACAATTGCTAGATTCTGAGCAACAAGTTTTCTCTCAGCTCTCCGCTGGACGATGTCCAACTTGGCATCGGCTTTGATCCCTTGATCTGCACCGCAAACCATTCTTGCGATCCCAATGTTGATCTCGTCTTCAATCAGCCCACTACAGTCCTCCGGGCTCTACGCCCCATCAAAAAGGGAGAGGAGATTTTCATGAAGTATATCGATGTCACGAATCCCTTCAGCGTGAGGCAGGCTGAGATCAGCGAGACATATTACTTCACTTGCAAGTGCGCCAAGTGCAAGAAGGGCGCGACCAACAGCGAAGACCTCTTTGCTAAACCTGCCAGCGAGCTACCGAGCGAGTATCGCAAACGCGCAGACGACCTCATGGAACGCCATGAGTGGCAGCTGGCAAAATTCCTCGTCCCGGGTGGCAACGAGGAGGACCAGAAGAGACTGGCTGCACTACAGGCAGAGGCCTTCTCGGTTTCGGGCACACTGACAGATGTTAGGGAACCCAGCATACAAGAGATCAAGGATACCCTCAAGATGTGTCTCGACTCTGGGCTATGGTCATGGACGAGACAGCCAGTGCCCCGACTATGCCATCAACTATTCGCCAAGTACATTGCGAGCGGTGACCCTTACGGAGCGTTCAGAATCGGCCTGAAGTTGTTCTTTGAGATTTCTCCAAGCTTATACCCCCAGACTTTCTCGTCAGACAGGCTTGTCGATGCATGGGCCATGTCGACGGTCACCAATGTCCTCTGCGGCCCTATGAACAAGGAGGTGTACGATGAGTTCATGCAGAACGGGGTCGACCTGCGCATCGCCTACTTTGGCTTCCTGTTCGCCGTTCACGATGACACGCCCAAGATGTTTGGTGCCGATTCACCATTCGGAAAGGTCGTTGAATTTACATACAGTCAGATCATGGCTGGTGTGACCATTGCCGAGTCAGAGATCCGAGACAAGGTCAAGGAACTATGGCCTTCCCTGGAGATGATAGGTAGGAGTGTCACTGTTCAAAGCCTCTGATGGAGGTAGCAACAGCCGATTTACACGTTCCGCTGCTCAGGATCTCGTAGCACTCGGGCAAAGAATGTCCAGGTATGCGCTCGATATTGGACAGTGCAACCGCAGATCACCTGTGCCCACCACAAGCAGGAACAAACTCAAATAGGACGCAAACTGCAACAAGAACATGCCGCAGCACAATACACATACCTACGTAGCCATGCTTCATTCGCGCCCAATTTCCGGAAATGGACAACTCATGGGTAAAGATATACAATCCATACCAAGCAGACGTTGTGGGATAGGTGCCTCCTTTTTGCTGCTGCCGAGGATTCCAGAAACGGATAAAATTGCAGCCCAAGCACACCTACGCTGCAGGTCATCAATACTGAGGAGGAAAAGCTCAGCTCAGCTGCAGAGGAGACGGGCACAGCCACCCCCAGGAAGTGCCGTCACAACGTCATCCCTGAACCTCGTGGCCCCAAGCTAATGGTCCTGTTCGTCACCTCCGTCACTCGCCTTTGGCCGGCGTGTCGCAAGCGTCCAGGAAAGAGCGTCAGCACCAATCAAAAGTTACATGCCTGCCTGAGCTTTGCGTCCGTAATTGTGACATACTTTATGCTTAGTAGTAATTCCAGGCAATAGTAGGGAGACGCGAATGTTTGGAAATCCAGTTTTCCGTAGCGGACCAACCAACAAAATCCAGACCGACGATTGGTTTTGCACACGGGGAGAATCTTCAACTTTTCCCTCCCCTTTCTTCCGTGATTCACTCTTTCGAGTCTCTTCTGCCCTGCTCTCGCAACCGACCTACCCGAAAAGACGTGAGCTTGCCAAGCACATGACTCTAGTCACTAACTGAGGGGTTCTAATAAAGTCCGTCCATTGGTAAGACCAGTGAGGTCATAAATACCCCGGTACCTAGGCGCCAATCGATAAGACCGATTACGTCCTTTCAGGTAGTGAGGGGTCCTAATTTCCCTGCAGTTCCTCCCTCCTGTCCGCTATTTTTTGACACCGGAAACGGGCGACGATTCCCATGCGCCATTAGAGCCAAACGCCCAAGCAATCTTTCAGGCTACCTACCTTCTACGATATTCCCAAGTTTCCCCCCTCCAAGCCTCCAACCCTCAACCTCCCAAAGTCCACCACAAACGCGTCGCAAGACACACGTACGAGAACATCATGGGCCTCACCGGTCACAGCAGGCGCTCCCGAGCTAGCTCCACGGCCAGTATGTCTTCCGCAGTGTACCGCCAAGAAAAAAGAAGAAAAAATATGAAAGCTCAGCTCGGATACTGACGGAATTATGCTTGCTCTAGGCCGGACGTCATCCGTCGACGACAACGACAGCGACACCACTGTCGTCGAAGGCGAACAGGGAAATGGTAGGCTTCAAGATTATAGTCGAGACTCTAAAAAGGCATCGCATCTAATACGGTTATACGTAGTCCTCGGTCATATCATTTCGCAGCTGCGGCCCGGCGCCGATTTGAGCCGGGTCGTCTTACCGACTTTCATCCTCGAGCCCAGAAGCATGCTGGAAAGGATCACCAAGTCCGTTTGTGCCTATCATATATCGATCCAACACAGTGCTGACTGCTTTCTCGTACAGCTTCATGTGCCATCCAGAAATGCTCCTGCCCATACCCCAGATCGAGGATCCCGTAGAGCGCTTTGCGGCCGTTGTCAAGTTTTATCTGAGCGGTTGGCACATAAGACCTCCGTTGGGTGACCCCTGAGCCCCGCTGCATCCGAAGCCTCTTTGCTTACATAGTCAACAGCGGCGTCAAGAAGCCCTTGAACCCTATTCTTGGCGAAGTCTTCTCCTGCTACTGGGACCTGCCCGACGACACGCGAGCCTACTATATCTCTGAGCAGACATCACACCACCCGCCCAAGTCCAGCTATTTCTACTTGGTCCCAGACCATCACATCAGGGTTGACGGCACCCTCAAGCCGCGGAGCAAGTTCCTCGGCAACTCGGCAGCTAGTATGATGGAGGGTACAGCCGTGTTGACTCTGTTGAACCGCGGCAAGAACCCCAAGAAGGGTGAAAAGTACATCTTGACCCAACCAAACATGTATGCCCGAGGCATTCTGTTTGGCAAGATGAAGTACGAGCTAGGCGACCACAGTTTTGTGCGCTGCCCCGAGCTGGGACTCGTTGCCGACATCGAGTTCAAGACAAAGGGCTGGGTGAGCGGAACGTATAACGCCATCGGAGGAACCGTCCGGAACGAGCACACTGGAGAGACGCTCTTTGAGCTTAGTGGTTTGTGGAGCGATGAAATGGTTATCAAGGATCTTCGAGTGAGTTTTGCAGATGAGGCAGCGAGCTAACAGACGTCCGCGGCGACTGACCTTCTACAGAACGGCCACAAGGAGACTTTCTTCAACGGAGCCACAGCCAAGCCCTCGAAGCCACAGGTGCGGCCTTTGGAGGAGCAGGACGAGCGCGAATCGCAAAAGCTCTGGGCGCCTACAGCACGAGCCGTCAAGGACAAGAACCACGAACTCGCCACTGACGAAAAGACAAAGATCGAGGACATGCAAAGAGAGGAGGCCGCCAAGCGCGCTGCCGAGAACGTCGAGTGGCACCCGAGGCTGTTCAGAGCAGTCAAGGGAGGCCCCGGCGGCGAGGAAGAGGGCGAGGAAGAATTGGAATGGATCATCAACGCGCATATGTGAGTTTTGGTCTTGTCGGATTTGGGACAGCCTACTAACACATTCCAGCGACGGAGATACGCCACAAAAGCTGGCAGAGCAGGTCATGGCCATCTATCCTATCATCCCGGGCCAGAAACCTTCGGAGCGCAACGTAATCCCACCGCATGCGCCAACCGAGCACCCAACGTCGGCAAGCAAACCCGCCACTGAAAAAGCTTCGAATGACTTGATTGACTTTGGACCAAGTGAGGGCTCGGCTCCTGCCGCCGCTCCAGTCCCAGCAGAAAAACCAGCCGTCGCTGCGGCTGCGCAGAACCACTCGAGCAATGGTTCGACCGAGATCCGGCAACTACTCGCGAACACTGGCCAGAAAGCCCCGGACGGACCTCTGATTGACTTTACGACCGATATGAAACATGATCTGCCAAAGACACAGCCGGCCCAAGCACCGCTCAAGAGAAGCGAGACCGAGGAGAGCAACGACCAATTTTTTGACGCCGAATCATGAGCAACGGATATCATTTGGGCATGCAAGGGTGTGACACCGAGGCGTACGCGTGACGAAGCGGATAGCATTATGAGACTAAAATGGGAAGAACGGTAACATGGGCTGTAGACAGCGGTCATCCGCGCTGATTTTGCGTGGACATGGATTTATTCTTGAATAAAGGCTTTGAGAGGTGGACATTCTGTGGACACATACATCAATACCATTTACAGCATTCACACTACCAGAAGAGGCGAAACTCGGGGCACGGTCCAAAATCATTGCCATGTGATTATAATCTAACACTACGTGGCATGCAAAAGAGAATCATGCCAGTTTCTTTGCTCTCGTGGAAGGACCAAGAGAACGCCTTGCCGCACTGCTTTGCTGACTGACAGAGCCCCACATCATCGTTCTCGAATCGTCAAGGAAATTGCTCTTCCCATGAAGTGATTTCCCCTTGACATGTAGTGAGACATGGCTGATGGGAAGGGACTGTTCTGCGTCGGGTCTGACCGACAAATTCCGGAAGCAGATGAATCTGAGATGACGGCGACCCTCCAATGCCCTGGCTTTTTGCCTTCTGTCTTGTCTTGGGCTATTTTCGCCCAGAGTCGCTTCCATCGCGGTGAAATCCTCCCCGCCTCAATTGTAAAATCGTACGCTGCACGCGTGGGTGCAGGGAACATTGAGCGCTCCTTTCTCGTCCACCCATTTTGTTTTTCTCATAAATAATATACACGGCCAATCGTGGAGAGGCCGAGGTTCTTGTTGCTTCCCAGTGATTGCTTGGTTTTTGTTTTCGTCCCTTCAAGTAGGGGAACGAATCGACTCTTTCTCTCTTCAGTGTAAAACTAATACCGCTTCCTCGTGGGCTCGGGGCTCGGACTCCTGCTGACGCTCTTGGCGTCGCGGCCGCGCTCCTTGAGCCACTTCTTGGTGGCGAGGGTGAGGTCGTTGTCGAGCTCGGGGCTGGGGTTCTTGCGGTGGATGAAGTTGCAGAAGCCGCCGCGGACGCAGCCCTCGCCGGAATTGAGGCGGCAGCAGGCCTCGCGGAAGTCGGTGACGGGGCTGAGCTCGCAGTAGATGGGCCGCCCGGCGTACCAGCGCGAGTTGAGCTCATCGCAGGCCTGCTGCGCCGAGTCCTCGTACTTGAAGCGCGCGTAGACGTTGCCGATCAGGTGGTCGTTGGTGTTGTCGCACACGACCAGCTCCTCGACCTCGCCGTACCGGCACAGCTCGCACCACAGGTCCTCGTAGAAGGCGTCGAAGTGGTTGGCGCACTGCTCGGGCGTCAGCCGGTTCGCCGTCTTGGCGTCGTGCGCCGGGTTCTGGTACATGGACGGCAGCAGGATGGTCTGGCTGTACGACGGCTTGACGTGCTTGCGCGAGCACCGGTCGCCGTGCCGGCACGCCCCGATCTTGTAGTAGAAGGAGCAGTTGACCTTGTCCTGCTCCGTGCCGAAGATGGATGCCAGAAAGTTGGCCATCGTGAATGTGTGTATGTGTTTTCTCTTTCCTGGAGCTTAGCAGCTCTGTTCGCGATCTTTCGAATCGGAGACCAAGGGAAATTCTTGGTGAGGTCAAAGTCGCGTATAGTTTCGTGATCTTGCGCGAAAATTAGACGATGCGATTATTTTCGTAGTGATGCGACGCGATGGAGCTGTCGGCGCGCAAATGTGACAATTCGTCTTTGTACGGATTTCGAGGGTTTGGTTTGTGAGATGGCGAAAATGCAAATGGGCAGGCGCTTGGAATATGGCCTCGGGGCAAAAGAATAGCAAAGGCAAGGGTCGATCAATTGTTCTGCTCGAGAGAGGCTGACAAATGGTCTGTGCGGGCTATCTTAGCTCCCTAGCCATCTATTTAGGCGGGATCCCAGCACTGATGGCAGGTACGTACTGCGCCTAGAGGCTTCTGGTAACGTTGGAGAACTTCTACCTAGGTAGAAACTACAGATGTGATTAACTGACTACCTAGTACATACTTCCTGAATGATTACGAAAATGATTTGTTCTTTCCTGACCGGTGCTCAAGCAATATCAAAGAATTTGGAAATTACAGAACAATACGCGCCGATGGATTGCTTGCGATATTGCCTGGCTATTCCCGAATCCCAGTTATCAGTGCACTCCTCGCAAGGGATAACTGATCATAACATTGCCACTTATTGATCAGCAAAACACTTCAGTTTATTTTATTCCCGGACCAATACAATACCAAAATATGTATCCATAAGGTACAACTTCAATTGGACCTGGATACTTTATGGAACTGTCCTGCAATTTCGAGGTGTGTCTGGATATTGAAGGCAGAACGGAAGACTAACGTCGTCAGATGCGCTCACCACTATGCGATCACTGAATGACTCCGATGACTTGCGGATCAATTAGTCCTGGGTAGAGAACAAATCAATGAAGTTGCCTGTCATCTCATGGGTTCTGGAACTGTTCTCTTTGATTTAAGCATACAATGGCGGGTCGGACCATGAGTTAATGTGTAGGTTCAGCACAGCATGGCGAAAGTACTGCTTCTTTTGTGAGCGATTATGCTTACAGAAGAGGCGGAAGAACATGTCAGCCCATTCCACTTCAGCTTGGCGCTTTATTTTCCTTGGTTATTCAAGCCCCGATGCTATTCTCTTGCCACGACCTGATCATAACTCAATTGATGGCGGTTTGGACGCAGTGTATATATACACATTGATTTCCACCGTTTTGAATAAGACCCCGGTTTTGTGGAAAGGAGCCATACTGGATAGTAGAGACAAATCTTTTTGTGAAACTTTCTTTAAGTGTTTTGTTTACTCTGTTCGGTGTTCTCGCTTAGAAATTATATGGATCATCGTCAGTTTTCACGTGGGAAAACTAATTACTGTCTCAGCCTCCCCGCCAGGAATGCTATAAGCTGAATCCCACACGATGCACATTATGAGCAGATTAGGAATAAACAGAAAGGCTTCCAAGAAATACCCACAATTAGAACATATTTTTCACATTAATAAGTAACATGGCTGCCGGCCCAAGGGGTTGTAGCAGAATGCTTTCCACCATCATATCCCCAAATGCTTGTCACCACCGCTGCCGTTGTGTTGGTCCTCGACGACGATGCGGCCAGGAATCTTGCAATTGCTGGCCTTGAGCCTGGCCTCTCGGGTCACGGCAGACTGTGTCCGGGATAACTGCCTCAACCGTGAGCACTCTCTCATATTATGCCAACTCCTCACTATGTTGTTCGTCGAGATTCTCATTAGCCTGACCTTAGGCATCGACTGTGGCCAGGGCTGCGTTGCAGACTGCTCCAGATGGCTGGCCGTCACCGTGAAACCACCACCCATGTAAGTGACTGTGATCTTATACACGTACAATTGACTGATACAGTGATCTAGCACTTTGACATTGACCACATCGTCTCTTGGCAGCTATGCAACAACAATCACGCAAGCCCCAAGCATTGCGGTCCCCCAAGCTGGGAAGAAAAAGAAGAGGACCTGTGAAGCGGTGACGCCTTTTCCTTTCTACGCTGTTCCGTGTGATGATAGAGCCCGTTACGCCTCTGCTTGTGAGTGCCTTGGCGTGACGGCCACGACCAAGACGGCCAAGACCCGTTCTGTGACAGAGTATGTCACCGTCGTGTATACGACGCAGGATGAATCTGCCACGGTAATCCAGAGCACGGCTTCCATTGGCCCCGACTCTGGTATGACTTCTGGTGCAGCTACAAAAACTGGGATAGTGAGCTCAAATGGAGATGGTGGCCAAAGCACCATTCCAGATACCCTCACCGGTATTGCCAGCCAGACGACAGACAGCGCTACTGCTTCGTCCACAATAGACGATGTTCCCGTTCTGTTGACGGTGGTTCCGAGCATCCCAGGCTCCTCACAAAAGAAGAGAGCACCCAAAGATGACTCTCAAGGCGGTTTTATTGGCGCACCCAGCACTGAAGGCAACTGCAGCGTTGGCACGCCCTTTAACCTGACCGACGGGCAGCTGTCGAGCAACGGGCAGGCGATCGGCATGAACCCGGGGAGTTCGTACATTGAGCTCGTGCCTTCATCGTCGGGAGTGGTCTCGACGACGTTTTCCGTTGTCGAATCGACTCTTTACTGGAGAAACGAGTCATTCTTCCAGGGAGAGGCAGGATTCTGCCAGACAATAGACGGTCGAGTGTATGCGACTTTCACGTCGTCTGAGAACTGGCCTGAAGACTGCTCGTCGATATCAATCATCGTTTATAAAGGTAAATATCATTCAATTCAAGTCGCGTGAACTTGAGACTGACAGTCTCGCAAGCACGTCAATGTCAGAATGGCATCATCGTCCCGGAAGATGAGACGACACCGACGACATCGTCCCTCTTGACTTCGGGGACAAGCAGTACATGGTAAGTAGATTCATCGCGAACACAACCTGAAGAGTTTGGCTGATGAAAGTATCATAGCACGGAAACATCCTCTTCAGAAGCGTCACTGGCCTCTGACGATGCAACATTCACGTCCACTAGCGAGACTACATCAACAAGTGCGGTATCATCTCAGGGCTCTGCAATATCCGCAGCAGTAACCAGTACACAACCTTCTCAGACTGGTGTTATAGCGTCAAACACAAGCACCTCTGCATTCGAGACTCAATCTGGGTCTCTGTTGCCTACGACGACAACAGACGTGTTGTCTACCGTGGATAGCACAACTCACCGATTTCAATCAGACGATGTCTCTGCCGGCATCACAGTAACGCAGAACCTAACGAGCTCGTCGTCCCAATCTGCAGTGGTGACAGAATCTCCAGCCCAAACAACAGTGGATCGATCTGCAAGCAATGATGCCACTTTCGAGAGTACCCAAGATACAAGCTCGACCATAACTCTCATCGACGGATCCGGAACTGCAAGTATCGCACCAGGTCTGTCATCTCCAACGTCACCGACAACGGACTTGGGGACGATCTCAGGAAGCCCGGTGACGTCGACATCCTTGAGCCAATCGTCGGAAATCTCGAGCATCGGTGCCCCATCTAGCATCGTTTCTGCAACGATCACCTCTGCTTTATCAATAACCCAAAGCCCAGACGTTTCCGCTCAGAGTTCAATTCCGGGCACAAGTACCACCGTGTCTCTAACCGATGCATCAGTGTCCACAACAATTGAGGCGTCGACAGAATCAAGCAGCGTCTTGTCTTCCACAGACCCAAGCCTGACAAGTGCTACGACCGTGATTGCGTCCTCGAGTGAGATTGCGGGCTCATCAGCAGCCTCAATCCTCCCTGGCTTTGAATCCGTGACCTCTGTCATCACGGAGAGCGATGCGCCGAGCACTTCATCTACTATCTCGGCGTTCAACCCCTCGGCATCGGCATCAGACAATTCTGCGGCTATCCCGACGAGTGTCTCTTCAGTGTCTTCATCCACTGTCACCAACACCTTATCACCTGAAGACACTTCCAGCAGCTCATCGAGCCAAATCTCGTTGGGCGCTGCAGCGGGTACAACTTCAGGTATATTGACATCAGTTGCGACGAGCACTGACTCCTCAGTCGTGCAAACGTCGACAGCTACCTTGTCTCCGAGCTCAGCGGCGACCAATGATCCAGACTTTGTCAGTGGTATGTCTACAAACACCGCTGCTTCGGCAGGCGACTCATCGACGGCTACTCTAGAAACCACGCCGGCTGCTTCATCGTCACCCTTGTCAACAGCCTCTGGCAGTGATGGTACTATTACGAGCACTGTAGATATTGGCTCCTCAACAGCAAGCATTCCTCCTACACTGGAATCTTCTGAGATTGTTACTACCATATCTGGAAGCATCACTACTATCACCTCTGTTAGCACAGTCCCTGACACCAATACGCCTCTCACTTCCGGTACTAGCACATTCACAACCTCCAGCGATGCTGTGATTGTGACAAGCAGCGCTCAAAGCAGCGCCGAAAGTCTCGATCCGGTTTTTGGTACGGCTGCGAGTACCTTGACAACTATCTCAACATCGACTGGATCAGAAGCCATTATCAGCAGCAGCACTACTCTTCCTAGCGATATGGGAAATTCCAGCTCCGAGATAGCCACAGAGACGGAAGTCTCATCTACGAGTAATTCCGGCAGCACGAAAGTCGCAAGCACTACTCTTACCTCTGCCGGTAGCGATTCACACGCAAGCCCCTCAGGTGAAACAACATCGACTGGAAGCATTCCGACTGAGACCAGCGTATCCCAAGGCGACCCAGCGGCTACGGCATCTTCCAGTAGTAGTAGTACCCTTACCGAGAGCATCTCAGAGGCGCTTACTTCTGGAACGACTGGACCTTCTAGCCTCACGTCTTTGGCTGTTACGAGCACTTCCTCGCTGCCAACCAGCACCGGAACAGGTGAACCAGAGATTGTTACGAGTACTTCTTCACTGGAGACTTCATCAAGCCCTTCTACTAGGAGTGCTTCCACAGGGTTGACGACCGCGACTCAGAGTGGTCTTCCCGAAAATGCATCGACAACTTCATCAGTCATCAGTTCCCAGGAGAGTGTTTCTTCTGTAGAAGCAACGTCAACTTCAGTGGGGACTGCGGATACGACATCTGTGTCCTCGAGAGGCATATCGAGTGCTCTTGAGACTGTATCGTCATCGGAGTTATCAACATCGACATCACTTGCGGCAACGGCTTCAACCACGGAGGTGCAGTCTTCGTCAACGGATCTCTCGTCTGTCGAGTCAACAGCGGCATCAACAAGTGCGTCGCAGACAGTATCACTCGCACCGGAATTGACATCTGCGAACTCATCCATAGATGACAGAACAAGCACGACACTGACAAATTCGCCCACGTCGGTGCCCAGCACAGTCAGCAGCGCACCAGCGGATACGAGTACTTCTCAGACTTCTGAGAAAACCGCAACATCCTTGATGAGTCAAACGGCCAGCACGACTTCCTCCACGGAACCGGGACTTTCATCTTCTGGATTGTTGTCTGCCACCAATCTATCGACAAGCGAAGAAGCGACAGTTGCAACGACGACAGGCACAAGTCAGGGAAGTACAGTGGCCGTCTCAACTACAGAAACAGTACCAGCTACTGCTGTAGAAACAGCATCGACTACAACAGATTCAACAACCTCGGCAGATGCCACAACGACCATATCAAGTACGGGGTCGACATTGGCACCAGGAACTGAATCAGTATCGACAGATACTATTTTGACAGCTACAGACACAACATTGACGTCAAGTGCACCAGTAACTCAAGTCGATACCACCACGGCTTCGACGGATTCTACAGAAACCTCGATAGGCACAAGCATAGAGTCGACTTCTGCAGAGGCGGCACCAGCTGTGACCCAGACCGAATCAACTGCTACCACATTCGTAGAGACAACTTCGTCGAACACAATATCAGCATCAGCAGAATTCACGTCGACAGAGACAACTTCCACAATCATATCGCCATCTTCGACGATCTCTAGTGTCTCTGAGACTGTTACGGAGTCGTCATCGACAGTCACTGCCGCAGTGGCGAGCTCATCGTCATCCGTCACTTCATCCGATGCGAATGAAGTGACAACTTCACCATCAAGCGTCTTGTCTCAGCCGACCACTTCTTCGTCGGAAGTGATTACGACGGCGGCCGACGCGACCACGTTGACCACAAGCACAACCGGCATCTCAGCAGCAGAGACTATAGCCTCTTCTACTACCTCAGATGCCGAGCTCACCACGAGCGTCAGTACAGAATCATCGGCGGAGCCCTCATCATCCACAGCTCTAGAGGCGACCTCAACGGATGCCTCAATCACGGACTCGCTGTCATTGACAAGCACCACCACCTCGGAAGATCTGACATCCCCAACGAATTCTGACACTACCTCAGAAGCTCCTACAAGCACCGAGGATATTGCCCCGTCCTCAACAAGCGATACCTCGGACGCGCCCGAACCAACCTCCTTCCCCGAAGACGACCTGTACCCAAACAACTACTGCCTCAAGATCTCCGGACCGGAAAACATCGGGTGGGTCAGCAGCGGCTTCGGCCCGGGCAACGACATGTTCTTCCGCAAGCCCACCGACCAGAGCCTGCCGACCATGTACTTCCAGCGCGCCGGGCCGCGCAACACGTACGGCCCGCTGATCGGCATGGCCGGCGCCGCCGCGGCGCCCGAGGCCTTCGACGGCTGGGACCAGGTGTTTCTGGACCAGTCGTACACCGACGACCCCGGCGGCGCCCAGAACCCGGTCGCCTTCACGTTTGGCCGCGCCGCGCAGCTCCAGTTCTACGCCGACCATCTCGAGCCCGTCATGTGCGCGGTGGCCGGCGGCGCGCCCGGGTCCGCGGTCACGTGCCGGGTTACCTTTACCAACGGCGTGCCCGAGTATAACCAGTTCGACCTCCTGCCCACCGAGTTCGACAGGAGGAGGTGGGGGAGGAGGCAGCAGCAGTGGGGCGGCGGCGGCGACGACGATGGGAATAGTACCAGCATTGGTGCTAGGAATGGCAAGAGACAAGAGCAGTACGGCTTCCCGCAGGCCATGCATTTTGCCCACGACCAGGAGACGGAGTATTCGCTGGTCATTGCTTACGATCCCGATTGCGGAACATATCCGCAGCAGAACGACTAGTCGGAGATGCGGCTGTGGGAAAGACCTAGAGTAAGGAGGGCTGGGAATTTTATGTATATGGTTTCGATTTCAAGAAGGCCCAACTTAGGTAGATACTCAGCCACTTTTGTGTATAATTATCTGTACGAGTGGATGTAAGTAGGCGCAAGGCGATGTAATTTGGAATCATGATGCAATTCACAGATGTTTCTAGTTGCACTCCTGAGCGCGGGATGTTTGGCAGTCTTCCTCCCGTCCCGAGTTCTGAGGTATTCGCGATCCTCACAGCGCATGGTTATGTTTCGGCTCATTACGTAGGCCTCTTTGACATCATCTTTCTCCTGTCGGTTGAGCTCGGCCTCATCAATTATGATTTCTGGTGGATATGGGTATTGGTGTAGACGTGTGAGTGCCAAATCACAGCTTTCCGTGATACAGGTAGGCGGATCATTATTTTCGACGCCGTCGATTCACACCCAGAGGGACTGACAACTGTCCGCATTTCCGGATGGCATTCAAAGAGCAGGGCGCTGATGCGCCAAATCACACCCAGGCCTTCTCAAAGAAAAATATAAACCTCCATCCGAAGACAAGATGAAAAAGTCGTCTCAGATCTGCTTGGCAAACAAAGCTGCCCAGGCTCTGTATGAGACCAAGACAGAAACGTCAATTCAGCTCTTTCCAACAGGCAAGCCATCACCACATTTGCAGAACACCAGCCGAGACCAAGACGAAAAAGTCGTCCCAGAGCTTCCTGGCAAATGAACCACCACCGTTTGCAGAACATGTTCTACCTCCACCCGAGATCACGGGAAAAGCCTTTCCAAATTTCTGGCAAGCACAGTCACCCGACCTCCGTCCGACATCACGACGAAAAGCCCGTCCCAGATCCTTCTGGCAAGCAAACCTGTTTGAACACTGTCCGAGACCAAGACCAACTCCATCATGTGTAGACGACTGAGAACCAATTTTTATTGCCGCGGTGCCGTGCACGACAAGGTTCCGTTTGGTATCCTGGCAGAAGATTTGAGAGAGAAGGACAAAGACAACCTGGTACAGACCTCCGTATTCCGTCGTGAAAGAGCTGCACCTTGCGATGACTATATATGTATAACTAGATATTTGTTGATTTCAGATTTTTTTTTTCATTTGACGGAACTGTCTGTGAACTCAAAAGGCGTTATCAATGCTGCCTATGGCGAGCGAGGGTGTTCCTTTATGTTTTCATGTTTTGAGAATAGGAGGTCCAAATAAACAAACAGTCAAAAAGTCCACACATCACACCTTGGTCAGAAATCAGCTTGATGATAAGAATAGGCAGTCGAAGTGGTCTCTTTCTCAGAAGTATTTAGGCTCGTATCATGACAGTCTCGATGCTGGAGGAGCCTCCTTTCTCCAGATCATCACACTTCTCGCCTCCTTTCCTGGACAGATCCGCCCTGCGTTATGTAAGATTGATTCTGAGTCGTCTGCACATGGCGAAGTTTGCCTTGGACAGGACTCGAACAAGGTTTTAACAGGTTGTTGCCGGGAAGAGCTGGCGCGACTTTTCCGTCTTGTTGTCAGAAGTTTGGTGGTAGTTTGCTTGCCACGAAGCTCTGGAACGAGTTTCTCGTCTTGGTCTTGGACAAAGGTCATATAAGTTTGAGGTCCGGGATGACTTTTTCATCTCGTCTTCGGATGGAGATTTGGGCCAATTTTCCGTCCGGATACATTCCGGGATTCATAGTCTTTTTGTTGAGGAGGCCAGAGTGTGATTCGCAGCATCAGCACCCAGATCTTTTATTGCCTTCCGTGCAGCCATCCCATTGCCAGTGGCCTAGGTTGCCCAGCCATCCTGCTTGTGTGAATCGACGACGTCGAAAGCAAGGACCTGCCTACCTGCCTGCCTGCCTGTCACCTACCTCGCCTGATTCCCTTCCCGGCAGCACTTATGGTGAGAGGCCTTTGATGTATTCTTTGAACTATGATTCACCTTCAGCTCAGAGCATCTGTGTGATTGTAGTCTATCGTTCAACCCTTGAAAGTTGACTGAGAGGGTTATCTGTCAATCAGAGACCATGCACCTGCAAAAGGTATATAAATGTCGGCTCGGTATCAAAAGAGACAGTCCATCTCCCACCAGTAAACGAATTCGACACCAACAACAGAACGCATACCATATCACGACACTGATCAAAACCCACACATCTATACCAATACATACATTCAACAAGAAGCATACGAGCACTTCACTCAATCTCATCAAGACACAATCTCTCCATCATGTGTCGATACCTGAATACAGAGATCTACTGTGAAGGTCACGGATACCTTCCTATAGAGAAGCCCCAGCACGAGCTTTACCCAGCCGATGAACGTGTTCTCACAAAACGCTTGGTACTGAACCGCCGCTCAATGATTCCGTGCGTACACGGCAATTGCTTCTCGTATCCGGGCCGGAAGGGTGTCTAGGGGAAGTCCAAATCCGACGTTTTTCTGCGCTTTCGCGCCGGTCGCTGTCTGTCTTGCAAGTCCAAGGAGGCTGAAAACCTGCTACGCGGAAGACACTCTCAGACTTACCGCGAGATTACGCTTGAAGAATTGCCTCCTGTTGGGCAGCCCTTGAGCCCGAACCTCCACAATCGAATACTCAAGGTTCTGTGGGACAAACAGAGGACCTATCTAGACGTGGACTTCGATCTCCCTAAAATGGGACTACGCCCAGAAGACAACCTGATCTAAGACGTAGATCAGATTACCGACAGGTTGGAGACACGCCCCCCAAGGCCTGTCGGAGGTCTTCATCATAAAGGGCAAGAAAATTACTCTGAATGGCACGGAGGTAGAGAGGGAGAACGCTGAAAGGGGAGCTCGGGAAATGGCGGCAGGATGGTAGCATAACTCACCGCGCCTTAGTTGAGAAAGATAATTAATCAACCTTTGCTATATCCTTTAAATCGTGCCTTGCCCTCATCTCCTGTGGTCATTTCACTTCAGCGACTTGATCAAACAACCTGTAACAGCTGAAAAGACTTACTTGTGTTTTGGTGGCAAGTTACTCACACTTTTACAAAGAGATTGGCCTTGTGATGTTCTTTGCATTATGATTTGAGTACCACTTTGGTGGTGATTCTACATCAGTGACTGTATCACGGGGGACCCGGAGCATTTGGAAAAAAATAAGCTGTGAATGGGCAACGGATTAGCCCTGTAGGATCTCTATAAAAGTGTTGGCATTGGGCAAGTCATTCCATCTCTCGCATGTAAACAATTTCGACACCAACACAAGAACACATCATTTCACGATACCCATCACCTCACGATCCCGATCAGACATCACGTCTTCGCAGCCAAAAACACAAACACAGTCACCAGAAACCATACGAAGCCCTTTCATATCCTGCTGAAAGACAGACTCGCTGTCATCATGTGTCAGTTTCTGAAGATCACAATCTATTGCGCCCATGAAAGCCATGGGTACCTCCCCTTGTCGAAAGACAAGTACGAGCTCAACAAAGACGAAAAGGATGCCCTCGCAAGCGCCTTGAATATAGAGCGACAAACAACCCTTCCCTGTGCAAATGGCGAATGCCTCAGAGATCGAAGGCAGAGGAAGGCTGCCGAACTCCATGAGAACCTTGTCTGCCTGCGCTTCCGCGAGGGGCTCTGCTGGAACTGCACGGGTGCGTCTGCGCCGGATTTGGTACACACGGACATGCTTTACCAACAGGAATACCAAAGGATTACAAAGCAATGGTTCCCTGAAGTTGGGGAGCCCATAGATGCGCGGATCTTCCCATTCGTCCAAAGCGATTATTGGCATGAACAGAGAAGGGAGTTCGAGAGGCGCTATGGGCTCCCAGTACACGAGCGGCCTTTATACCCCCCGTGGATCCTGCCTCTCCCAGTCAACTGCCGGGCCAATCTGAACGAGATTTTCGAAGAGTTGTCCTTCAGGCCCAATGGTCTCTCGGAGGTCTTCACCACAGCCAACAATTGCGTCGTCGACCACGCAACGGACATGCAGAGACCCGTTCAAAGAGGACGGCACGGGTGATAGCATAGCACACCACGCCTTGTTCGAGAACCAGAATTGATTGATCTTTGCTACCTTCTTTGAAACATGACTTGCGTGTAACTCTGGTGATAATTCTACGTCAGTGACTGTATCACACAACCCGCAGAGGCTAAAAGAAAGTAAGCTGTGCTTTGATGACGGATTATTCACACCTGGAGTAATTCTATAAAAGTTGGGCCGTGGTCGGGCGAGCCAAACCCATCTCTTATCAGTAAACAATTACAACACCAACACAAGAACGCACATTGTTCACGATACCCATTATTTCACGACACCGATCAGGAACCACACTTGCGCACCACTATATTACACACACCAGAAACCGTGCGAAGCATATCCATTTCCCTCCCGAAGATAAGCCATCGCCATCATGTGCAAAGCCCTGCGCGTTGACGTCTACTGCGACAATGAAATTCACGGAAAGCTACCACTCGGGAAAGACAGGTCAGAGCTTAGCCAAGACGAAAAGGATATTCTGCAAAGAGCCCTAGTGCAGCAGTACCGCTCCGCCATTCTCTGCCAATGGGGCAAGTACTGTTTCGTAGACCCGGAACTGCAGAAGACTGCCGAGCGCGACGAGAACGTTGTCTACATGCGCTGGACCTGGGGAAGTTGCTGGGAATGCACGTGGAACTCCACTGCGCTGGAAGGTATACGCAATTGCGAGAGCACCAGAAAGGAATACCTCAAGGTTACGGGTCAGCCAGTCCCCTGCTGTCGGAGAGGGGCCCTTGGACTCGCGAGTCGTCGACGAGTACAGCAAGATTCACTGGTCCGAACAGAGGGAGCAGTTGCAGGAGTTCTGGGAGGATCTGGAGGATCTGACAGAAAGTCGGAACGCACGCGTCGACGACCTGCGCGACATTTTTCACAAGTTGTCCATCGGGCAAGATAGCCTAAAGGATGTTTTTACCATAGCGGAGGGTTGTGTCACTTGCCACGAGACGGGCAAGAAGAGAGTGATTGGCGAGGCCATGCCGGTGGTCCGCGATACACCACGAGTCGGCCGAGAAGGATAGGACAGTCTCAAGAATCCACGATGCAAGATGTGCGGTTTGGTTGAGCCATACTTTCCCTAGTCAATCTGGCCCCAATAAACAATGATTGACCTCTAACATACTGATCTACACTACCATTGTGAATTCGTGTCCCAGTCTTTGAAGCTCTTGTATCCGCGTTACTTGACACATCAACGACAGGGCCTCGGGGGACCGGAAACAAACCCTATCTGCGCTTTCGCGAGGGGCTATACTGGATATGCATGTGGACGAAGGCCCAGAACAAGATAATCAGCGGCCCATTCTACAATGGGGGCTCTATAAGTCCCGAGAAGGTCGCATGGATGCGCGGGGAGATGTGGAATGTACAGACGTACGGTCTCGAGAGGCACTACAGGCTCCCGCAGCAATTAGACGTACGCGACCCAGCCGACAGCGCGGCCGATCTGGGCCGCATTCTCAGTACGCTGTCCGCAAGAGCGGTCGGTCTTTTGGAGGTCTTCACCCCGAGGGATTATTGCATTACCAAACATAATACCAGCGAGCAGAGACCCTTTCGGCGGGGACGATGGTGGTAGCATGACACGCCGCACCTTGTTCGAGAATCAGAATTGATCGACATTGACCTCTGCTATATCGTTTGAAACATGGCTTGCGTGCAACTCCAGTGATGATTTGACATCAGTGACTGCCTGTCGCCTACTCGCGTCCGGTTCCCTTCGCCGGGCACCTACTCGTGATACAACAACCTGTGCAAACGAATCCGCACTTTTCCCGAATCGAATAGCTAATCACCTATCAGAAGTTCTCGACAGAACCTGGTCACTTCCTGGATTCCAGGAAAGAAAGACAATTGAGCCCTTCTGAGAGATCACAACCTTGACACACGTATCAAAATTCCAAGGGTCCTACATGCTTCTGGGCAACTTACTTCTGATCCGGTCATGTTGTCATGAATACCGTGGAGGTGAATCTATTCGCGGAGAAAGCTGATAAATGTAATGATTTGGAGAGAGAAAGCTCCTTCAGCATCGGAACTGCTACTACCTCGGCTAGCTACTGCTGTGGGCAGTTGATCTGTCCATCATCATGTCGTTGTTGAGCTTGTTTCCGATCGAGGCGTGATACACGAACTTGCGCGACTGCTTATCCTCCTGGACATCCCATCCTCAAAACATGTAGAAACGTCCCCTCCTTCCTAAGTCCTCGTGGAAGGCAGGTCCATCCACCCCACCTGAATAAGACACAGTACCCTTGTCGTAGATGTAGTACTCAGCCACCGACGCATATAGCTTATCCTTGAGTGCCTCCAGGTGTAGAGCTTGGCCGTCCCTGCCCAAGTTCCGCTGCCAACCATAGTAAGCCCACATGGGGAGCTTGAAACCCGGCGGAATGTCGAGGAGGTCCTCAAAGCCTGCTCTCTCGTGGCTCTCCACCTCGTCGCAGGCCTTGTTCACCTTGTCGCTTCGAAATCTTCTCAAGAAGGACATGTGAAACTGCGAGTCCGCGTCCAACAGGGCATGTGCGCTCGCCCGGCGGCAGTCACGGCAGGTGCCCCAGCCGCCGACGACCTGGATGGCTTCTCCTTTGAGAGTGGAACACCGGCAGGGTGCTTCGTCTGTACAGGGAATGATGCCTTCGCGACTGAATGTCAACCTGTTGCGCAGGTAGGTCTTGTCGTCCTCGTCAAGGGCTTCTGCCGGTAGCCCGAAGCAGATGCGAGGGCTGTGGTTGGCACAGTAGAGATTGATTCTCAGTCTTCCGCACATGATGGCGTTGGTGTTGGTCTCGGAAGTATGTTGATCAAAGTTGCGGGTTCGTTGGTGTCGTTGATTTGTTTTCTGGTATGAGTTGGGCTTTCTCTCTTGTTAGAAATCGAAGATTTTATGTTCCTTTGCTCTACAGTTCACGGCAAGACTCACATCTTGTAGAAAGGCCAAAAGTGAATCATTGCACATCTCATGGTTCACTTAGTCAGAAGAATAGACAGTGAATTGGGGCAACGCCGTCTGAAATTAATCATAATCTATGCGCTCTACGGACTGCCAGGAGACTCGCTCCCAACCTTCACCATCTCTCTGCTCTCCTGGGCCTGCGCTCGCCAGTCTCGTGATCCACGATAGTCGTGCCCTCGCGGCCTCTCACTCCTTCTAGGCCTCCATGCCAATTTTTCATTCTGTAAAGGATGCCATCCTTATGAAGAGAACGGGGGCCTAGACCATCGTCGCGTGACTTGGCTTTGTTAGTAATGAGATAGAAATTTGAGAGAGGCTTGAATTGGTCCTTACCAACAGCGGGAACCTGAGGTATTTTTCGAATACGACTCTCTGTCGTGACTGGAAGTCCTTAAGTAAAATATCGGCATGCTCTTCCCTGAGACGCAGGCTGGGCTCGGTGTTCGTGCAGAACCACTCTTCATACTCTGGGTCGTATGTCATCTCCAGCCGTACTGCTTTCATCAGGCATGAGGTGCACCGGCCGTTGTAGCAGCGAAGCCACTCTCTGGGCAGGGTATCGAATGTGGCCAGGTCGACGACACAGCCGCCCTTGCCGCAGGGCATGATGCCGTCCTCTTCAAAGGCCAAGGCGTCTTCAAGGAGAGTATCTCCTTCCGGGGATTGGGGGAGTCCCCGTGGAGCTAAGGGGTACTTGGGGTCGCCTGGAAGCTGGAGGCCTGGCTTCTTTGCTCGGCCGGAGCACTTGTGAACATCGTCTCGGGAGCAAAGAAACTGGACGGTCAAACGGATACACATGATCTTGACTGATTCTGACGTGAACTGAGATATCAAGAGAAGTAGACAGGTAGTGTTTGTTGTTGTGCGTGTGCTTGGTCGAAGATGGGCAGTGATGTGGGCTCTTGTGGGCGGTCCGTGTTCGTGTGGTGGTGTTGTGTTTGTTTCTGAGTGAGAGTGGAAATGATTTTCCAAGACTATTCGGCATCTATATATATATTCCCTCTTTTTCCAGGAACATGATCAACACCGTGGCTGTGATTGCAATTGCCGTTCGAACTCTTGTTTCAACTCTCTCTATTCCAGGTGTGAACAACAGGATCCAAGTCGTGAATAACCGACGACCGGGCATGCCATGCTCGCCTCCCGAATACATGAATTGAAGTCCGCGGCAAACGATGACTATTATCACAGTCACTCCCCGGAAATATTATAACTATAAAGAGCCTCGAACAAGATCGCGCAAAACGGACATATTTTCCCCCAAGAACAACCACGAGCACAACAAACATCAGGTAAACCACAAACACACGCATTACTTCCCTTCACGATACTAACCACACCCAACAACACAACAAACCACACGAATACACATATTCTCCCTCCACTTCTCCCGAGACCATCTCCGATTCGCGACCATGTGCCGCTCCCTCCATGTCAAATTCTACTGCGCCCAGCCCCGCCACGGCCGCATCCCGTACATGGACCACCCGGACTCCCTCGACGAGCCCGAAACGCAGCGCCTCGCCGACACACTCGTCTTCGAGCAGCGGGGCCACATGCCCTGCGAGCACGGCAACTGCCCGCCCCACGAAATGACCGACGAGCCCGTGCTCCTGGTCTGCGACGAGGGCCGCTGCCGGGCGTGCGCCGTCGAGGTCGCCGAGCGCAAGATCCGGGAGCCGGGCTGGGAGGCGTGGTACCGCGGCGTCTCGACCCGGGGCGGCGCCGAGTACAAGCCGCCCACGGACGGCATGCCGCTCAACGCCGAGGCCGTGAAGCTGGCGTGTGCGTATATCATGCGGGAGCAGCGCAAGCAATTCGCCGAGACGTACCTGCAGATCCTCAGGCCAGAAGATGCAACAGCAGCAGACGACAGCGGCGACGACTCGGAGCAGGCCATGGCAGAAGGCAGTTGGGAAAAGGGTCCCGCCCTGTCCAAGGTCGGCATCCTCGCCCGCCTGGCCGGCAGGAACCTGGATCCCCGCCGTTTCCGGCGTTCCCTATGGGGCGTGTTCGCGATCCACGACGGGCATATATCCTGCTACTGCAGCGGTATGGTGTTTCCTTTCCAGCCATCTATTAGTGTTCTTCAAGGATAGTCTCTGAAAGCCTGTACAGACATTTAGACCGTAATTTACCACATTTTCTGGTCGTCAGACTAGCAGTGCGTTCTGCAACGTGAAGCTCACCTTACGGTAATAGAAACACGAGTTCGACCATCCGCTACCCAAGAATACTAGACAGGTGGATGCCTACACGAAACCAGTTGGAATACTTTTGAGTCTTCATAGCTTGCTTATCCACTCCATGAAACGTTGACCAAATGATGAATGATGTACAAACGCGCGATCAAAAGCACTTTAGCGTGTATAGTTTTACATATCAAATCCACGAAGCTGTCCCAAACCAAACTCCTCTCCCCAATACTTTACATACCGCTCTGCATTCCCCTTAACTCTGCTGCGACATGTGCGTCGGCAGGTTGTAGGTGGCATAGTCGGTGTGCACAAACGCCCTGTCCACGACGGGGACGCTCTCGAGGACGTACTGCAGACTCTCGGCCAGGTCGTGGCTGTCGCGCAGCGGCGTGCTGGCGTCGAGCACGATGTCGACCTCGACGTTGAGCTTGTCGCCGGCGTGGTACGCCTGGAGACCCTGGATCTGGCGGATCGTCTTGGCGAAGCGCATCGTCAGGTAGAGCAGCACGTTGCGCTGGTCCGCCGTCGCCGAGAAGCCCGAGAGGTTCTTGATGTGCTCCAGCGACGTCTCGGACCAGTTGAAGATGACGACCGAGGACAGGAGCAGACCGCCGAGCGCATCGAGCCACCAAATCTTGGTGTACCAACCAACTGCGAATTGTCAGCAAATAGTCTCGGATTATTCTCACAAGAATGTGCAGCACTCACCAATCGGAAACAGGATGGATCCCATGTTGAAAATGACATCCGTCCACGCGTCAGCAGCCAGAGCTTGGACGTTCGAGTTCTTGACCAGCCGGCACCAAAGCCAGCAGAGACCCTTGATGAGAACGGTGCCTGCCATGATGCCAATGGCAGGGGCCCCGAGTTCGACAAGTTCGTGGTCGGGGGCCGCGAGCCGCTGTATCGACTCGAGTGCAACTTGGACGAAAGACGTAATCATGATGACTGAAAACACCAGAATACCCAGTGGCTCCAGTCTTCTTCGGCCGACGGGGTACTTGTACTGGTCCTGGCGGCTGACCAACCAGGTGGTCAGCCAGACAATGACGGTCGACAAAAAGTCCAGCACGGCATCGACCAAACTCGCAAGCACCGACATGGAAGATACGGAGATGATGACGGCAATCTTTCCGGCCAACAGAATAAAGTTGGCAACAAAGTTCACCCAGATGGCGATCGTGACGATCCGGTCACTGCTGTCGATATCGTCGTCGTCCTCCAGCCACGGGATCTCCGGCTTGGGGCCCTCGCCGTCCTCTTCATCGTGGATGCTGAACAGGGGCGTCGTTTCGGTAGGACGGTAAATGTCCCTGGGCGTACGCTTCACCTTCTTGACACTCTTTGTGCCATCCTCGCCCAGCTGGCTGGTGCTGTTGTTGCCGTTCTCTTCGGTCAGAGGCGAGTCGGTCCCGTTGCCGTTGGACCTCAGCCCGGACCCCTCGATCAAGCTCCCGACGGCGCTCCTGTTGGCGCTGCCGGGCTCCTCGCGGATGGTGTCCGGGATCTCGACGCCGCGGAAGTGGCTCGCGGGCATGTCGTTGTACTCGTTGAGCAGATCATGCGGCAGACTACTGTCCAGCAGCCGGTCGATGTACAAATACTGCTGGATGAGGTAGTTGGTCCGCTCGTAGTAGGCGCGGATGGGCTTCTTCATCGTGGCCAGCTGGGCCTCGGGCACCCAGTACTTCTCCCAGCGGTAGCGCGGGTTCGAATTACCGATGAGGCGCATGCTGCGGACGGGGCGGCTCATCAGCACGGCCGAGAGGCGGCGGTCCTCGAATAGGGACCGGCGCGACATGGCATCGTCATCGCCGGCGCTGCCGCTCACGCTCCCGGCGTGCGCCTCGTGGGGGTGCGCCTCGAGGTCCGCGGCGTCGAAGCCGCCCGTGCCCTGCCGCCACGTCGTCGTCCCGTAGCCCTGCAGCGAGCTGTGCGACCGGTTGCGGATCAGGTGCGCGAGCGTGCCCTGGCCGCGCGGCGAGAAGGTGGGCGGCGCCTCGTCCTGCAAGACCAAAAATGTGCCCTTGCGGTGTAGGCCACCACCGATGCCGCGCCCAGGCGACCTGGAGAGGATCGAGGGCTCTGGATGAGACGACATGTTTCGCGATGAAGCAGATGAAGCTTCCTTTTCCTTATCACCGAGCTGACAGGTCGACTCACAAGTCGTCCCGAGCTGAGCGCAGACAAGTGACGTGCGTCCAGCTAGAGCTGAACCAGGTCAAATTAAAAAGCTTTCCTGCCGAAGCAAAGCCAGCCGGTGGATGATAGTGTTATCGCAAGTAGAAGATAAGACAGGTGGTCGCGATGAGCTCTTCAAGCAATTGGCAGCAATTCAATGGATCTGTTGCGTCTGGTTCATTGAAAGTTTAGATAGATCTCGTTCTTATCATGATGGTTTTCAAGACATGCCAAAGCTCCAGCCGCAGCTAACCAGAGTTCTGAGAGAGCTTGCGAGAGCCAAGGTACCTAAGCTAACCTAGCAAATTGCCTATTCCGTAGCTGTACCTCTGGTACCTGAGTCCCCTCCAATGGGGCGTCAACCTGGGCCACGGGGGGTTTGACCGCGGACCACTGCAGATCTTGGCTGTATCAAACAATCCCAAACACTCTCGATCTGCATTCTTTCCTCAGGTGTGCTGTTGCAGTGATTTCAAAAGCACCGTCAAAGCGGAGAGAGGAAGGCGAGTTTTGCAACTTTGCAGAAGGAAAGATGAGAAGAGGAGGGAGGAGAAATAGAGGGAGCGGCAGTTGTTCTTCTGTTTCAATCCAATTGGTTCGTTCTGCTCGTTCGTTTTCGTGCCCTCGAGGTCCTCAGCACTAGATTCATGCAAGGCTAAAGAGTACATGGCATCTCGGTTCTGCCCTTATTATTATTAGCAACAACAAGTCGACAAGGTTATTTCTACTACATAATAAAAACCCGGAGCTGGTATCCATGAAGCCATCGGTGAAGAATCTCACGATCTACCCTTTTTTCCCGTGCCCCATTATTACGGGCAGGAAAAAACTGCTTCAGTGGGGAGGAAAGCTCGTTCCGGTTCAAATCCACTGCGGCGTCGCCTTTGCCGCCGCATTTTTTTTCCATCTTTCATGCTCAAGGATCTTCAGGGTCGTCGTTCGTGTTCCGCATTAAAAATGGGGTTGGGCCATTCTACACCACACTAGGTCACGGAGTTCTGTGTTGTTGCTGTCTTGTGCTACATACTACAACACTTCTTGTTGATGAGAATCTACAGACTACCGCTGCCAAGCTGCTGCTCCTCAGTCACAGTCCTCCGGCCTCTGACAATGGCCAAATCAGACGACTGTTTCGTTTCGGCGCAACATTGGAGCCACTGTTGACGCGTTTTACATGCGTACTTCGCGTAGCATGGACCATGTTTCCGAGTCCGGTCTGGCTTTGGTTCCCTTTTCTTTCTTTCGCTGCTCCATCACTGCCGTTGCCCGCGCCCACTCTTTTTGGGCTAGGCGTAGCAGCCGAGCAGATCGTATCGTCAGATTGACCACACTTCGAGACCCTTTCCTGACCTTGCGACTTTCTTTGCTCCGTACATGGAGCAGCGAAAATGTGAGGCGACAGGCGAGAGAAGTTCTGGGCGGCGCCTGGCCCTCACGCGCAGATATGCACACGCACATGCCCGCCCACCTGGCATGTAGGTATCTCGTCTCTGCACAAGGTAGAATCCGGGGGCAACCAAAATATGCACATGCGTACATGATGCACATATATAATATGTACGGCAGTAATAACATCGGCATACTCGGTCGGCGCCCCGAGCGTCTTGTCCAGATGTGGCGTTTTTTAACGTTAGGCTTCTGGGAACCCGTGTAGCTTATCTGAATAACATCGTGTGGAAGCGGGAAACACAGGAGAGGCCACGGGATTTGCTCATGTCAATCTGTCGTGTGTATGAGCGGGTTGGCAAGCCATGCCCCCTCGTCGCCACAGTATTACCCCGTGGCGGGCTGACTGACAGAACTCTATAAAATGTGGCAGAGCACGGCAAGTGGCCTTGAAACGAAAAGCAAAGGAGACCAGTGCCGCAAGGTGGTGCAGCAAGATGGGAAAACGGGATTCGTGTCGTCCAGCCCTTTGATAGGAAATCATCTATCGTGTGCCATCTTGGCAGGACGATGGAAGTGGTGATAGTATCGAAGAACAAGTCGGGTCGCTGACTCGCCGACGCCCCGAGCGTACCTGTCCATAGATATAGTAGCTTTGGATCCGAGGTCCGTAAACTCTGTCGACTGTCGAAGCCCGATCGGCCGACCGTAGAAAGCTTCGTCGACCCCCCGCAACCACGCATAGCCATCCGCTTCTCCGGGTCCGTCCGGCGTAGGATTTCGGTATAAACGCGATCCTTTACAAGCCGAGCTCTGCATGTGGACGAGCATGTGCACCCATCAATGGGTCTGGTGTGCCTCTGATGACATGCAGCAGTGCTCTAGTAGGTAGTATCCCGTGGTGTCGGCATGGAGAGCATATGTCTGATCAAAGCTTGTTGCTGCCAATGAATCTTGCAGAGATTCCAAGTCCCTCCTCGGGGATCAAGAGCTGATCATATAGTCACACAAGTGGAAGATATCCTTGGGTACGAATTATCGCGGCTGAGACAAGAAAAGGCCCAGCCAATCATATATTTGTAAATATGGCTATCAAGGTCGAGTTTTTCGAGAAGAGAAGAGAAATCTCATATACTATACTCTGTACTTGATGCCATTGACTGGCTGGCCACTTGCGCAAGGGCAAACTCATGAATTCGGGAACCATAGGAAGGATAAAACGTCGGGCTCGCTAAGGGAAGCTTTCATGACCTACATTAGCCAACTGTATGATGACGGCATGAAAAGTTGCTGGGCGACGTCGTTTGGTATACTTATTCCACGTTGGCCGAGTCCGTCAGGGGAACAGTCATCCTAGTGCCTCTATTATAGTTGACGGTTGTCGGCCTCCTCCTTAACAGCAAAACGTGTAATGCGGCAGAGCCGCGCCAGTCCAGTCCAGTCGAGCCACTTGCCCCTATTCCGTGCAGGCTCCAGCCGCAAGACCTTCCAGGTTCCCAACCCGCGGACGCATAATGCTCGCTCTGAACCCTAAAAAGTAGTTCTGGTCAACTCCAACATGTTGCCGAGCATGTGTAAATGTACAGCCACGGTCTGATGTCAATACAGGACTGTCCCTACCATACTTGCATTGTTGGAACTTGGAACGACTTGCCCAGACCCGCTCTGCTGGGTCTCCACGGCTGTAGTGTAGCGGCGCGTACTCCGTACGGAATACTGTGTGACCGCGACTTACGATGTTCATGCGATACGCGTGTAGATCTATCAGCTTGTGTCCGCCTCCTTGCGATATGACTACTCGTGCCCGCAAAACTGGGTGCGTACGTACTCCGTAGATAGCTGGTGGGTAGAGAGAGGGACTCGGGCCATCAGATAAAGAAGGGCACTATATTACTTGATTTGCAGCGCGATGAAAACAACAAATTGGCAACTGGAATCAGATTGCATGAAATGTGCAGTCAGCAGCATCCCGGACGAGGTGAATATTGGTTATTGGCCCTGGTACTTTGCGCAATTTTGCTCCGGCGCTCCGCCTGGGAGGGAATCCGATCGAACATGAGGATTACATGACTTTATTGAATATTCTTCAATATTAGTCCAGGCTTGTCGTGTAAAAGTGACCCGAATTGGACAGACTTTTAGTTGTCCCTCGCTCATTGTAGCAATGCCTGACTGGGGTGGCAGTCCCACGTCAGATCAGATCTCCGGCGGCGGCTCGGATGCACCTCCAGGGCTGTGGGCTAGGGTGAATTTGGGGTAGTGAACGGCCGCTTTTGGGCTGAGAAAGTCGGCTCGGATTCTCATGAACGAAATGCATGCGAGTATGGGGCGCGTCTCTAGGTTGGTTGCTAGGCAAACTGGCCTCTTCTCGTCAGAGGGCAACACCCTCCCCGAGTCTTGGGAATGGATACCTCCGGAGAACTGGGTTTCCTCTGGGCTATTGATTCTCGAGAGATTTGCATCATGCATACATAGCCCGCCAGCGATATAGTTATCGATGAGGAAGTTATGGATAGTGGGGACCTCAAGCAGGCGATTCACTTGGATCTGGAATCGCTGCGAAAGACGAATTATAAGAATAAAACTTGGAAATTTTGTGCGAGTTCCGGAATACCGTAGCAATGGGAAGGCGATGCTGAGCTGGGCCCCCCCATGCGAATGGAACCTGAATTGGAATACGAGAGAGTGTTCGATGCTAGCAGCGAAATAGACGCCAGAACGTTTGCCTTTCCTGATGCTGGTTGGGACCCATCGGGCTTGACATGGGGCCATTGACAAGATAAACCGCTAATAATTGGAGTTTGATATTGATCGTTGACCCGCAATCTCCATATTGATCCCCACGCACGTGGTGTGTAGTCTGTACTCGTGCCTCGGAGGCTGAGGGCAGCAGGTTGATTATTGTGTCCCGGCAGTCAATGTCGTCTAGACTCGATTGTGACGAGTATGAACAGCATCTTATCTCCAAGAGCCTGGGATTGCCATTGGGATAGACATTATCGTCGGACTTTGAGTAGCCCCCAAAGCAGGGCCAATTCTTCGGGTTGCGCACAACATTGGAGCGTTACCATAGAGACAGCACCAAAAGCGTGCAGTCCTGTTGAACGTGCTGCTATTGGGGTTCTGTGATAGGTGGGGAGCTGACATGGGTGCATGATACCTACCTCTTTACTGTGTGCCTACCTAGGACCTAGGTAACCTGTACACGACCGTACGAGCCGAGGGAGAGCTGTCCGATCAGTGGGTTTTCGGTGATAAAAACTTCATACGGAGTAGATACGGTAAAGGGCTGAGGGCACTTGATATGGGGTAGGAAATTCAGGTCAGTCGTCATAGACAAGGACATCGAGATGATCTCTCAACGGCGCCGGGTCGCTGGTTGTAAGCCGTCGAGGCCGTAAGTTGTGGAGGTAGACGAGGTAGAGCAGCGAGCTGGAAGTATGATCGTCGGGTGACCCGAACGTGGAGCTGCAGTGTGACCTCGACAAAGTTCCCGTCGAGCTTGGTAATTCTTGTCGGGCATTGCGTATGCCGCCAAGCATGGGAACAGATGTAGCCAGAATTGCAGAGGTTGAGAATTGCATCTCTTCTGTCTGGTGGCCACGGCCGAAGCTTCCCTTTATGCTGCCGGCTGCAGGGTGACTGCCAGACCTCGCCATCTTTTTCAATTTATATAATATCCGCAAATATGCTTATGTATTAGGATCCGTAGCGGTGACCGGGTGGCGTTGAAGAAGCAACCCGTCACGCTGCCATGGCGTGTTCAGAATGAAGGCTTACAGGGATCCGTCTGGCAGCTGCAAGTGTAATGGGATACCGCTACTGCGGGCGGAAATCTTGGGTGATAAACATCACGACTGGACAAAAAAGACTTTGGAGCATTTGCAATCGACAATCGCGGCCCGGACTGGATTGATTAATGGGCTGAGAGGGTGTCAACCTTTAGTATTCGTAGGCTAAGTATGCACCAGCCGGCCGCTTGCATCGAATCTAGTTGTCATCATATTGGTAGAACACCCTCAGGTTGATATAAGACGTAGACCATCACAATGGTGTTGAAGACATGTAGTCGCCAGGCAACTAGATAGTAGTACCAAGAACGAAGCTCGCGGAATCTTGACAATCCGACCACGATTGGCCAATACCTTTACACTACCAAGACTCTAGGAGTAGAGAAACATTAGTGCCTCGGAGCCTCTCAATAGAGCTTAGGTGTATCCGAATAACTAATAAGATTTTCTAAAAAGTCCCGTTCATCTTTTGGTAGTAGTACCGTAGTTTTTTTCCGTCAAGCTCGACAAGCGCCGATTTCCAAGATAGACTATCCGCACTAACTGGTGAGTTGTCAAAAGAACGATTGATTACCTGTCAGAGAAGTAAGCGCGTCGAGTTGAGACGGAAATAATTCAGCCCAGTCCAGAATGACCAGCCTGAAGTGGTCACGGCCATGCCGCCAAACACATGCAGTCTCGGCGTGTCTTCAGAGTCCCTCCCGGCGGCAATCATACTGGGGTAGGTACGGAGTATGTACTTTCTTTAGACGGCATCTACATACTGTGACCTTGACACGCGAATGATGATAAACTTCTCCCAGCAACGCCAGCGTCTGGCGCCTGTTGCATTGGGTCACTTGTCTGTTGTCGGTAATTCAGCCGCCAAGGTTGTGTCCGAGGAAAGCCTTTTGGTATTATCTTCTTCCATCTGCTTGGCGGTTTCTGCTGATCATGCAGAGTACCAAGAAGAATGAGCGCACAGCCTAGCGCATACAAATTGGCGAGTGGTTGGAGATCAAGGTTGTACCACCACTACGACCACCAGTACGAGCTTGGCCGAATAGAACCCGCGTCGGCGCCACTCCAAGGAGCCAATGCCACCCCAATTTCCATGCCCCTGGACCATGAATTTTTTCTTTTCCTCCGTGGTGCGATCACAGACGCCTGCATTCGCCCCGGTAATTGTACCTGGCCCGGCGTGTATGGTGTGAATCCCGCCCATTGCAACCGGCCACGCCAGGCCACGCCAGCCAAGTTTAGCCATCCAGTCTCCAACCATCAGGTAGCATTCAACCCTAGGTGGGAATTTGCCCGCTGGCTTCCTGTACCGTAAAAGTACATACCTGACGGGCAGGTGAAATGCTTCTCTCTTCTCTCTCCTGTGTCGGGTCGAGACATGACGACACGAGACGAGACGAGACAAGCGTCGAGTCCGTCTGACTAGGTACGTATGTATGTCGCCTTGGTGGGAAGGGGGCAAACTGCGCCTACATTACCATGCCTTTCTAGCAGGCCCAGTCAGTCAGTCATTCAGTCATGTCATGTAGGCGACAGCTGTACTGTGTATATGTCATGTAATGTAGGTGCCGCAGGCAAGCGTCTTCTTTTACGAGCTTTTTGAGACAAGAGCCCCCCCTCGAGATCGCAAGGAGCTTGAGGCGCCCACTTGGGCGGTACAACACATACGCTACCACACTGCCTAAGAGACTCGCACAGGGGCAAGGCCACAGCAGCCAGCAACGGCTCAGGAAATGTACCCCTTCAGTAGAGGTCGCCCGGAACAGGTACTAGTGCCACTCCACCTAATAAAAATAGACTAGGTAGCCTGTAGTAGACTGTAGCGTGTAGGGTATCTCTCTTAGCTCCGTACTGTAGGTCGGTCGCACGGGCTCAGTCAGTCGACCGTCGATTGGATTGGATTGGCACGGAGGCTGACCATTTGCACCTGAACCCGACCGCGCTCCTTGCTGCTTTGCAAGCTTGTTGCGCTTCGCTTCTTGGCTTGGCTGCCTTCCTGGACCTGACCCAGCCTGGCCTGACCTGACCTGCCCTGCCGGGGTGGATGGGGGGGGGGGGGGGG